>NIPQ01101400.1:0-18809 GCA_002806875.1 Lepidotrigona ventralis hoosana
TAGCGATTCACGTCGCGCCTGAGCAAGAAACACAGGCGATGTTTCCACGTAAACGTCAGCCCCGGTGAAAAAGCGAAATGTGGGACGGAAGATAACAACGTAAAAGACTACTTTTCGACTAAACTCTTTCGTAGAATGACTCGTAAAGCATTGAATATCGCTTGCAGGATTATCCCCTGATAGATCACTGTTACGACGTTGTAATCGTGGGGGCGGGTGGTGCAGGATTGAGAGCGGCTTTTGGTTTAGGTAATGCTTCTTACAAATAAATTTCAATTAAAAAAAATTTCAATTGACAAATAAACTTCTATTAAATTTATCCAAGAGATTATTATTTTTTCATTTCGAGCCAGAGAAATTTTCTGTTAGTTTCTAATTTGGTCATATTTTTTACAAATAAATTTCAATTAAAAATTAAATTTCGATTAAATTGAAATTAAATCTCGGATATTCGATTGAAATTAAATCTCGGATATTTCAATCTCCAAGAGATTATTATTTTTTCATTTCGAGCCAGAGAAATTTCAATTAAAAAATAAATAATTTCAATTAAGAATTAAATTTCGATTAAATTGAAATTAAATCTCGGGTATTTCAATCTTCAAGAGATTATTATTTTCATTTCGAGCCAAAGAAATTTCAATTAAAAAATAAATAATTTCAATTAAGAATTAAATTTCGATTAAATTGAAATTAAATCTCGGATATTTCAATCTTCAAGAGATTATTATTTTGTTATTTTTCATTAGAGAAATTTTCTGTTAGTTTCTAATTTGGTTTAGGTAATGTTTCTTACAAATAAATTTCAATTAAAAAATAAATTTCAATTGCGAAATAAATTTCGATTAAATTGAAATTAAATGACGGATATTTCAATCTTCAAGAGATTATTATTTTGTCATTTTTCATTAGAGAAATTTCTGCTAGTTTCTAATTTGGTGTAGGTAATATTTCTTACAAATAAATTTCAATTAAAAAATAAATTTCAATTAAAAAATAAATTTCGATTAAATTGAAATTAAATCACGGATATTTCAATCTTCAAGAGATTATTATTTTGTCATTTTTCATTAGAGAAATTTTCTGCTAGTTTCTAATTTGGTGTAGGTGATATTTCTTACAAATAAATTTCAATTGAGAAATAAATTTCGATTAAATTGAAATTAAATCACGAATATTTCAATCTCCAAGGGATTATTATTTTCATTTCGAGGCTGAGAAATTTTCTGTTAGTTTCTAATTTTCTATTATAACCGCGTATTTGTTATCTTTTCTATCAATCTTTTCTTTCTTTTCCTTTTTTTTTTCTTTCTCCTGTTTCTCGTTCGAGCAGGAAGTAAAGGGTACCGCGTGGCAGTGGTTACGAAATTGTTCCCGACAAGGTCTCACACTGTCGCCGCTCAAGGTGGAGTAAACGCCGCCATCGACGAGAAGGAAGATAATTGGCTTTACCACATGTACGACACTGTTAAAGGATCCGACTGGCTAGGTGATCAAGACGCGATACATTTCCTAGCGAGGGAGGCACCTCGAGCCGTTTTTGAACTCGAAAATTACGGTAAATCTCTTCCAAATTCACACCAAATTCAGTCACCCTGACTTTGAAATAGAACAGAAGTAACGAAAGTAACGAACTGAATGAGCAACCGAAGATTTAAATATTCAGTCGCTGATTGAGTCGTGAATTGTTGAAACGCAAATTCAAGGCAATATGCTTATCCAAGTACAGCGCAGTTTGTCGTATCGAAGCTTACACGAAACACATTCTTTATCTCCGAGTACAATTAATTAAATAACACTGTTCCATGCATGGCTCTAATCGCGTTTTAATGGCGCCACATGTCATTTTCCAGCGATTAGACAATCACTGCGAACGTCGAACAATTGTATTGAGAGACATTCACACATTCCGCAGTAAATCAAACGGAACACGATTTACCAAGAAAATACCGAGATTTATCGGGTTTCAGGTTGTCCTTTCAGCCGCACGGAGGAAGGGAAAATCTATCAACGCGCATTTGGCGGACAATCGTTGAAGTTTGGCAAAGGCGGCATAGCTCGTAGAACTTGTGCCGTCGCGGATAGAACCGGTCATGCGATATTGCACACTTTGTACGGGCAGAGCCTCCGTTACGACGTTCACTATTACGTCGAGTACTTTGCCCTTGACCTTCTCATGTTCGGACGGTGTTGCAAGGGCGTGCTGGCATGGGAGCTGGAGACTGGACTTCTGCACCGCTTCAGAGCTCATCACACGGTGAACGTCGAATCTTTGATCTGTTTGGGCGACCGGTAAACCTTGACCTTTGACTCGTTACGTAACGGCGAACGTTGACCTTTGATTCGTTGCGCAACGGTATACTTTCAATGTCTCGTTGCAATCTCTCGACATTTCTCTTCGATATCTGATCCTTTCGAATCATTTCCTTCATATCTTCTTTTCATTATCTTCGTTTGAGATACGTTTTCTTTTCTTTTTTTTTTGAACTATGTATCATCTGACTAACGCAAGAGAGGACCTTGCAATTGATTACTAGAAATTGAAACTATCCAAGCCACGGTGCTTTTTGTTTTATTCGAATCCCCATCCTCGAGATCACGTTATCCCTGCCGTGGAACTGGAAGAACTCACGTTACAACATAAGTATTAAATCGACGAATTCAATGAATGAAGCTGACGTATTTTTTTTTTTTGGTGACAGGTATTGGCCACGGGAGGAGCAGGAAGATGTTACCTGTCCTGTACCGCGGCGCACGCTTGCACCGGAGATGGTATGGCGATGGCCTCCAGAGCAGGATTGCCCCTTGAAGATATGGAGTTCATCCAGTTCCATCCGACCGGTATTCGCGCGGCAAAAAAAGGAAAAAAACGAAAACGGAGCGTCCGCGCGGGCAAATGCTTTCCGCGTTTAACCAGTCGATTTTTCCGCTAGGAATGTACGGCAGCGGCATTTTGATAACAGAAGGCAGCCGCGGCGAAGGCGGCAGACTGATGAATTCCAAAGGGGAATTCTTCATGGAACGATACGCGCCAAATGCCAAGGACCTCGCGTCCCGTGACGTCGTCTCCAGAGCAATAACGATTGAAATATTCGAAGGAAGGTGAAGTAGAATAATTCCACGAGTAGGATTCAACATGTTCAACACATATATGTCGCACAGATTATGATAGTCTGTATATCATGGATAAAATTATTCGTTTGAAATAACTTTCGCTTATTAGAGCGAGAGATGTCATTTATTGCCAGTACAGATTTAACGAAACTTTTGTCGTGAATTGCTTGAAATACACTAGAAGAATTGTGTCGAATTTCTATGATAGTGCACGATCTCGTGTTATGCACATAAGCATTTGAACGATGATTATTCATGGTATAGTAACTTTGTAAAAACGCTGATAATTTTCCTATAAACTCGTTTTGGTTTAACGAGTTAATGTCACAAGTTCGCAAGCAATTTCTAATCTTTGAGATAACCCACAATTTCTTTGATAGAATATTGTAACGTTGTTTATACTTGTTGCACGCGAAAGCCGGCGCGATAACGCTCGCGAGACGAACGCGTGAAACTGAAAGAAATCACAACATTCTCGTTACGAAGCAAAGCGCGTTGATATTTTTATTAATCTGAGTGAAATGAAACGAAGTATCTCAACTACTACTATAAAAATTCTTGAAAAAACACACACAATTTTCTCTACAAGAGAAGAGTGTTAAAATGATCTCCTCCTGTTAGCACAAAGCAATTAGTATACGCTTGCGACTTGCACATTTCATACTCATTCCGTTACTAATTTATCCAGAGGCGTAGGTCGCAAGAAAGATCACGTGTACCTGCAACTGCATCATCTGCCAGTAGAAACTCTACGCACGAAACTGCCAGGGATTTCACATTTGGCCTGGGTTTTCGCTGGCGTGAATGTGAAAAAGGAACCCATACCTGTCATACCCACGATGCACTACAACATGGGTGGCGTACCGACGAACTGGCGAGCTCAGGTGAGCCGTTAGCTTTCGCTAAGCCAACGTAATTGTGGAAAGGGTGGAAAGAAAAGTATAGAAATACATGCAAATTGATCCTGACCTTGAATTTTCAGATCAAAAAATTCTTTTCCTTTTTGCATTGTATTCTATTCATCGCGAGGATAAAACTTTCCCAAGGAATCACAAGTCGCAAACTGATAGTTCTCTTGGGAAAAAAAGTAGGAGGACGCGTGCGTTCTAACAGCGACTTTATGATTCTGGACATGTGGATGTAATGTTCATATTTCGAAGAACTGTTAACAGTTATCATTTGATTGCTTGATTATTTAAACACTGACACTATATAACTACGATGGATCAAATGTTAGTGAAACCCAGAACTATAAAGTCGCTGTTAGCACGCACACATCCGCAATGTTGATTGATTGAAGAAACTTTTTTGTCATTTTCCAAGAGAACGATTATGTTCCTTGGAAAAGTTTTACCTTCATGATGAGTAGAATACAATGCAAAAAAAAAGGAAAAAGGTCAAAGTCAATTTTGCGACAGGTCCTCTTCACAATTTCGAAGAATTCATCTACGATAGTCACGGACAAACTTTGCTTTCCACCCTGTACGTATGAATCACTTACTTTAGTTGGTTTCTTCTGTGTGCAAGGTCCTAACGCGAGAAAACGAGGAAGACAGCGTGATCGAAGGACTCTGGGCAGCGGGTGAAACCGCGTGCGTGTCCGTCCATGGCGCTAATCGTTTAGGCGCCAATAGTCTCCTGGAGCTGGTGGTTTTCGGCAAGGCGATCGCTGATCAAATCGATTGCATGACCAGACCAGGCGAACGTCACGAAGACTTACCAACCGTAAGATTTACGATTTCTCGATTTTTGTCTCTGCTTTGGACACGCAACACGTGGATTCTTGACGAGTTCTGGCCGTAATTGCATTCTTTTGCAATCAGGACAAAGCAATCGTATTTCTGCAGATATTCAAATGACATTTTGGCTTTTATTTTAATTCTATGACAGAAAACTGAATCGGCTCAATAGCAAACAACTGGAGCCAAATTAACGTTCGTGTTGCACAATCGAACGCAACGATACTGCTTATCGTTGCTATTGTTATTTTTTCGCCTACAACTATATTGTACCACTGTACTCGCGTTTGCGTGCAGACTGTTGGCGAAGAGTCTATTTGCCGTTTCGACGCGACTCGTTATGCAAAAGGTTGTATCCCCGTCGCCGAGCTACGAGAGGAGATGCAGCAGACTATGCATAAATATTGCTCGGTGTTCAGAACCTGCGACGTGCTGCAACGAGGATGCCGCGAGATAACGCGGCTCTATACCTGCGACTTGCCGGACATATGTGTAGGTGAATTGATCGAAATGTTCCATTTACGTAAGATCGAGTCCCGATGTCTCAAGCCCTCCTCGACGTTTAATCATCATCGCGCTGTATATAAGCGATTATATAATTGTTAATTGGCATACCATCTCGAGTTTTTCTTTTTTTTTCTTTTTCCTCGAATTAAACGATGCCGGCACGAATAAAAGGAAAACGAACTTATTTACGTTTGATGTGACGCAAAAGCTGGTAATAGATCATTATGCAGAATATTACGAATATAAGAATAGTTAGAACGCACCGGATATAAATTACCACGAAATTAATTTTGCTGAAAATACGATTCAATATTCTGAATCGTTATTATTATAACACACAGGTTCAAGACCAGTCTCTGATCTGGAACACAGAGCTGGTGGAAGCCATAGAATTGCAAAACATGATGTTAGCTTGCACGCACATCGTTTACGCGGCCGAAAACAGGAAAGAGTCCCGAGGGTCTCACTCCCGGGATGATTTCAAAGTATTTACAATCCTTGCAATCTGCTGAACTTGAACTCGTCAAACCCAAAAAATTATTATTGCAGGAACGAATCGATGAATACGACTACTCGAAACCGCTCGAAGGTCAAAAGAAACGATCATTAGCTGAACATTGGCGCAAACACACGCTCACGTGGGCCCGAGCGGATGGATCGGTGAGTTGTCGTAATAATTAGTCCATTTTTCTTTCATCAATTATTTAACGCTTACTTTTTCGTACATCTTTTTCCAACGGAATTATTTTGCCCGCTAATAATACTTTTTTTTCTTACAATTCATGTTTCACAAGGAAATAACGGATGATTTTAACAATCAGTTTCTCTGTGCTAGTGCGACACATAATATCAAAACAAAAAATCCTCATTAAAATAATTAAGTAATCCTCGTTTAGAATAATTACGAAAGAAGGAACGTAAATTGATTGATGAAACGTATAATGATCGTTTCAGGCGATGACGTAAAAGACATTGAATGCGAGAAGTCGGTATATTTGCATAAATATATGTACACTGTATCATTGAGTCACAGAATCGTTTGTGACGACTTGAAAAACATCACATCTGTTTTGTATATCTTTTCAATAGTTGCTCGATGCCGCTAATTTGTATGATAAATTTCAAGCATTTCAAAGGTGAAAATTTTCATTGGCAGAAACTTTTCCTTCCGTTGGAAGTTTTTTTCTGCAGAAAGAAACCTTTATTTTCCCTCATTTTAGCGTGCATTTATTTTCCCTCATTTTAGCGCGCGAAAATATAGCATCAATGATAATTTCACAATCAGCTACTTTAAAAATCTTTTACGCAAATTTCTGAATATTCGAAGTCGAAAGAACAATGATATGCGATACGAATAATTTATGCTCCCTGATAAACAGATAGAAATTATCAGTGAAACAATATGTTATGCGCAACACAAGGCTAACAGAATTACTTAACAAAGTGATAAAACAAACGAACTTTCTATTCTGTATCTATAATTTAAATTATTATACATTTAAGTTATTATACATTTAAACATCGTAATTGTACTATTCTCTTTATCTAATTGAAATATCAGAAACATTTGCAACTTTGCAGATTAGCATTTCTTATCGTCCCGTCATCGACACGACGCTGGATGAAACAGAAGCCCAACACGTTCCTCCATCGGTTCGAACATATTAAACACCATCATTAAATCCCATTGGATTCTTCACTTTCTCCTTTTCCGTCTGATTTTTCATCCATTCTTTTTTTTTTTTTTAATTAAGCTGATTAATAATGCTTTTAACGTTATCTTGGCTTATATTCTTTGTATTGACATGACTGATAATCTAAACGCGAGCTACATTCGTTATCTTGAAATTACAAGAGCAACGAACGCACAGGATTTTTATTACTTTCTGTATTTTTTTTTTCTTTTTTTAATTTAAGGTAGGCTTTTGTTCATCGAGTCGAACATGGTGTTACTGCGATCAATTAATTCCGACCGGAGTCACCTTATTTTGCATAGTCCTCCAAAGTGAAAGCCATTTTTTTTGTCTCACCACTTTCGAATATTGTAACACGATTAAAAGTTAGCTCCTGTCACTTTTGATTACTTTCGTCGAAGAGAAACTGATCGTATGTGAATTTAATATTCGCGAATGAAAGTTAACAAGGCGAAAGATAGCTATTTGCATCAATCTGTAAAATTTGATGTTCAAAGAGGGAAACATCTTCTTCCAATTTCTTAGAGTATTTGCTCTGTATTCGATGTCAATAAGATCCAGAGTTTAAAAAAATTGGAAAAGTCCAAAACCTTAGATATACTTTATAAAGAATATTTACTAGTAGGTTCTCTTTTTTGTTAGTTTGCTTGAACACGGAAAAGGAGTAAAGTTCAAGTTTTAAAAAGATACAGTATCTTTTGCATAATATTGAAGTTAGTATAGAAGAGAAACAGTATTTAATGAAATAAATTGTCCATATTTGAAAAAATTTGTATGGTATATGGTTTATTTAAAAGAGGGAGGAAATTAATAAAAAAAGANGTATTTGCTCTGTATTCGATGTCAATAAGATCCAGAGTTTAAAAAAATTGGAAAAGTCCAAAACCTTAGATATACTTTATAAAGAATATTTACTAGTAGGTTCTCTTTTTTGTTAGTTTGCTTGAACACGGAAAAGGAGTAAAGTTCAAGTTTTAAAAAGATACATTTTTATACATATCTTTTGCATAATATTGAAGTTAGTATAGAAGAGAAACAGTATTTAATGAAATAAATTGTCCATATTTGAAAAAATTTGTATGGTATATGGTTTATTTAAAAGAGGGAGGAAATTAATAAAAAAAGAATCTAATATGATATTTTAATATTTTTTATTATATTTATTTTTAATTTTATTTAATAAAATTTAAATTAAATATTTTTTCTGTGATAAAAAAACTCGGGATAATATAGAAAACAATAATTATATCTGATTAAGAACAAGGTTTATCTGTACGCAAAAGTTTAATTGATAACGTATCAAATAATTTTACCATGTGATTGAATTTAAGACGTAAAAATATCAAATCAAATAATATAAAAGAGAGTTGTCTCCAGTGTTTTTTTTCTTCATTATTTATTTGCTGATACCTCGTATATGTTCTTTATAATAATTTTCTATTTATATAAATTTATACCGTGCCACTTACAAAATTAAATTCTTAATATCGAAAATATATTAACGGGTGTAAAAGCATAAACAAAGATCTACAAAAACGAAGAGAAAAATTACATCTGTATTACGTTCGAATATCTTGCGCTGGTTATCTACGTGAGTGCAAGTTAATCTGTTTCATAAATTACATACTCTTACACCTACCAATACTTTACTCGCTATCGTAGTAACATCTACATGCTTAGTTAAACGGCCTAACTATGCGATACTCCACTGTCGACAAAAGACTTACCTATGTGTACGTACGAAGACGAGCCTACCAAGAATCGACCAATAGGGAAGCGGAACATGCACCGTGCCGCCAACCCTGAAACACGACAAATCTTTCTCGTTTTCCTTTTTTTATTTCCCCGCATGCTACAGGAAATAAAGCTCGGTTAAGCATAGGCACCGTTAGCAGCTGTATTAACAACTCTCGTGGAACGTGAGAATTTTTACGTGAGATTAATACAGCCACGGGAATCAAAGCACAAACAATTTTTTTTTTTTTTCTTTTCGAGACATCGTAGTACACATATGTGCACACACGTCGAAATCAACTCGCGTATTACGTGTCACTCGAATAACAAACAATCACGTTTAGATTTAGAAAAGCATAATCACATGTAAATATAATAAATATAAATAAACTGTTCTTTCTACCGATCAATGTTCTTTGATTTTCTTTCTGATATTTTTCAACTTACGTTCGAATTATTTAGACTAATCGCTTCGCTGTTTGTTGTTTGGAGCACAAATAAACGCGCGGCACGCATTACGCAGGTTGTACCGAGTACTTTCCCTTTAGGGCCCTATCGTACAACTACTGTGCAACTACATGATTCGAAATACCGTTAACACCCCATCGTACGTAAAGTGAAATGAGAACCGCTTCGTTTCTTCCGCGCTATCGTTCAATTTTCCCGCCTACGGTTCGCCTGCTATTCGCGTCGTTAACTCGGAAACGTCGAAAGACGACGAACTGTCGTTAAAACAATTATACGTCAACAATGCTATGAACAATCGGGGCGCACGAACGAAGAACAATGAAATCCGGTTGGAAAATTGGCGAGCACCTCGGAGGTGAGGTTATCTTACGACGATAGGATTGGCAGCACTGGTGTTCATCAGGGAGCTTCCGCCAGTAGTCGGTACTCAACCGACTTGAACACTTCACGTCGCCGTGCAAGAAGTGCGGGAGTGAAGTTAACAATTGTTAGGGTTAGTTGTAGTGGTGTGACCGAGTATCGCGCATATAACAAAGTGGTGCGCGTGTCATTGTTAACGACGAGAAATTTTCACTCGAACAGGTAACATCGCGCCAAGATGAGCGGCCTGTTAAAGTTATCGTCTTTATTGGCGGCGAGGAATCCACCGACAACGACGTTGGTAAGCGAATTTTCGTTAAAGTTATGTAATTTTTAATCTAACAATGATGCACCTTTGCTGTATAATACTCGGCGTCGATCAATTACGTAAGTTTTACCAATACGTCCCGACGAACGTACCTGTATCGATTCTCGACGCAGGGTATTTTTCACTGCGAATGTCTCACTCGTTCGCGGATGTCCGAAAATTACGAATAAATAAATATTGAAACGATGGTGATGCTAGTAAATCCCGAGACAGTGGATAGAGAACGTTTAGCAGACGATTCTAACGCCGTCTTCCTCTTTTTTTTTTTTTTTTTTTTACCGCACTTCTCGTTTCGTACGCGCCACCCCGTGAGCAGCCGGCCTGCTACAATGATCATGATTTTTTGCTGCAAAGTAGGTAACGGTGATTCTAATATCCGTTATCTTCGGCGAACAGGCAATTGTTTGTTTATTCTTCATGTTGGTGCCGAGTTTCGGTGCAAGGAACAATGAAAGCAACCGCTGTATCATGCTTTAAAAAGTTTAATTATAATTGCGGACGAACCACCGGTGTACGGGAAGCTGACATTAGCGCGAAATTACACTCTTTAAATTATTTGAAATTGCACTCCACGAATTTATCGGCTTCGTCACGTTTGTGTTTCTCCGTCTTGCACTCGTATTATTTCTATTTGAAATTATGATACAATAAAACTATTTTGCAGAATCACTCAGCCTTGGTTGATTACGTTCGTGTTTCGCGATACACTGTAAATCATGGTTATATTATTATTATATACGTATTTCATCACTGTGCATTTTTCTTTTTTTCAATATGGCCTTAATACGAATGGGCATGTTAGATTGAAATTTGAACGTAGCACAGTGTAAGAAAAGAAAAAAAAAGAGGAAGTTAGTCACCAAACACGTATCATTTCCTTTAAGCTTCGTGTGAATGATGCTGAAAGGAAAATACGATTTCGTTGTGAAATATTTTCAATTCGATAACAGAGACAATTGTGTTTCGATATGTAATCAATTTTTAGTCATTTGAATGACGTTCGAGAAATAATAGCCTGCTAACATAATTTTTTTCTTATATTTTCGATAAAATCGTACAAAACGAAATTAACCTTATTCGTGACATTAAAAATCACGTGTTTTAGTTAATTATATAATTTTTAGTTACTTTTCAGTAGTAACGTAAATTATTATTATTATCATTTTTTTAAAATTATTTTAAATCAAATTGTTGACTTTGAGTAAACTTACCAAGATGTAATTTTACTACGAAAAATATTCGAGATTGGTGTTGCAGTATCACTGAAAATCACGAGTAAGGTAAATGTTACGTATTAAACTGCGATCGAATTATTTATTAAATCAATTCGTGTTTTGTAACGATTTAAACAGTGTCGTATTACTTTTTCCAATTCAGTTTCTAAAAGTATTTTGTGTTTTATAAATAGAGCATTAATGCAATATGGTTATGCTATATACACATGTGCACGTACGTGCGTACACATACACATGCGTATACGTACAACTGCATGCGTATACACACTTTGCACAGATACTATAGATATAGATGTAAGATTCAGCCATAATTATCATACGTGATTGATATATTTGTCCTAACCAAACTTTTTATCATGTGCTCACGTTATTTCAGAACAAATTGGGATTACCGGTCATTACAAATCGCAAATTGCATTATACACCAGATGGCAAGGCTGCAAAAGTCTCGGACGGTGTTTCCAAGCATTATCCATTGGTAGATCATACTTATGATGCTGTTGTTGTGGGTGCTGGTGGAGCAGGATTGCGTGCAGCTTATGGCTTGGTTGCTGAAGGATTCAAGACAGCGGTTATTACTAAATTATTTCCTACAAGATCCCATACTGTTGCTGCTCAAGGAGGTATTAATGCCGCTTTAGGTAATATGGAGCAGGATAACTGGCAATGGCACATGTATGATACTGTTAAGGGATCTGACTGGTTAGGTGATCAGGATGCTATTCATTACATGACACGTGAAGCCCCAAAAGCAGTCATTGAATTGGAAAATTGTGGCATGCCTTTCAGTCGAACGTCTGATGGTAATATTGTTATAAAGTACAACTAATTTTTATTAATTTTGCACAAATCATGATATTTTAACCTTTACTCCGTAAATATTTTCACATTTACTACAGACTCTAAACAAGAGTCTTTTATGTCAGATTCTTCAATTTGTAAAAATCTTTGAAATAAATCTGGAAAAATCCATATAGTATTTCTAGATCTTTTAAATTGAAAATTTAATAATTAGAATAAAAAATTTATATAGTAATTATTATTGCTGGTCTATTATTAGTTTGTTTAAGAAAGATCTTTAAATTTGCTCAAGATCTCAGTTTACAGAATAGGGTAATATAACAAAAATCATAGAAGAAATTACTTTTACAATATGAAAAATCTGACTGTTATACAATTATTAAACAAATTACACAATAAAAAAAAGTTATCAAAATAGCAATTGGTTATAAATACAATCACATTTATATAACTGGCTGTCTTATACTTATGAACTCATATCTGATATGTCTTCACTTGTATTCGTGGCTGTTGTATTAGAAGAAATTGATTCGTTATCTGATTCTGTATTGCT
This sequence comes from Lepidotrigona ventralis hoosana, assembly GCA_002806875.1. NCBI lineage: Eukaryota > Metazoa > Arthropoda > Insecta > Hymenoptera > Apidae > Lepidotrigona > Lepidotrigona ventralis. Next base: position 12,534 of record NIPQ01101400.1, read on the forward strand.
TTTATCCCTAGTAGATTTGTTTGCTTCCTGTAATTAAAGACTTATACTTATTGCATATTACATATTAATTTTACATGGCTTTAGTTGTTTTAAGCAAATAAAATACTAATCACCCCTTTCTTCTTTTCTTTCTTGTTAGGTTTTTCTTCTTTCTGTGCATTTTCATTCTTTGGTTGTTCTGTATTTGTATTGATAACATTATTTGTGTTTTCAATTTCTTGTTGATTTTGCTTTTTATTTTTAATATTCGTAGCTGCCTTTATATATGGCTGTTTTTCTTCAAAAGACATTTTCTTCCATCTTTCACCAGCCATTTGAAATATTTTTGTGCTTCTGACACCAGCAAAGTTCTGTAAATATATATATTTTTTTTATTGATAACTAAAAGATGATTTTTTATGCATTTAATTACTTGTCTGAAGTCCTGTACAAAGTTTATAAAAGCATTAGAACTTATCCAATGTTTAGGACTTCTAAATGGTGAACGAGATCGGGAATGAGCCCTTTGATTTGAACTATGCAAATATTAAGAAGTAGTGATTATTTTTGTAATGTTAATTAATAATCTTTCGTTAGCATAGTAGTTGTTCATTAACGAGATCGGCGTTAAAAAAATTCTGAAGCATTTATTTTAGTTTCTAATTAAATATACAAAGCTAAATGTTTTTGCAATAAACATCAAACAAATAGAAAAAAATTTGAGAAACTGAACAATAAAATTTTTATCTGGAACTTAACTATATCCATTATACCAATGGAAGATTAATTAATCTACAATAATTATATCTAATAATCTATAATAATTAATAATAAATCAGTAGTAAAAAGATAAATGATAGAAGTGTACAAATTACTTATTTGATTTCAATCTATAATTTGATCCAGAATCTTTTATTTTGTACTCTTCATCTTTTTGATTCTCTCCAATAGATCCATTATAATTTTGCTTCTGATTTATACTTTTATCCATAATTGAAATCCATATAATTTGTATTTTTTCAATATTTACAATAATATTAAAGCATTTTTACTCTTTCTAAAGAAATAAATATTACTACTATCAAAATTTACAATAATATCAAAAACGATCTTGACCTGAATTTATAATTGACATTTAAAAATAACAAGTCACAGTTTATGGTTGCTATGTACATAAATATTGTTATATTTATACTGATAATGTAAATATGCTTATTTCAGAGTGATGTTTGTATATGGAAAAACTAATAAACGCTACACAAATGATATTATAAGAGTATAGAAAATAATTAGAAATATTAATCATAATAAATTGAATTCTTATGTATATTGATTTCAGGCAAAATATATCAACGTGCTTTTGGTGGACAATCTCTGAAATTTGGGAAAGGTGGCCAAGCACACAGATGTTGTTGCGTAGCAGATAGGACAGGTCATTCTTTGCTTCACACATTGTACGGTCAATCACTGAGCTATGATTGCAACTATTTTGTTGAATATTTTGCTCTGGACTTATTAATGGAGGATGGAGAGTGCAGAGGAGTGATTGCTCTTTGTTTAGAGGATGGCACACTTCATCGTTTTCATGCCAAGAACACGGTATTAGCGACTGGAGGCTATGGCCGTGCATATTTTTCTTGTACATCTGCTCACACATGTACTGGTGATGGCACTGCAATGATATCTAGAGCCAATCTACCTAATCAAGACTTGGAATTCGTGCAATTTCATCCTACTGGTATTACGTAATGTGCAAGCATCATATTCAACTAATATAATAAGTTTTTATAAAATCGTTTGTAATTTTAGGAATATATGGAGCTGGTTGCCTCATCACTGAAGGCAGTCGCGGTGAAGGAGGCTATCTCGTAAATAGTGAAGGTGAAAGGTTTATGGAACGTTATGCTCCAGTCGCGAAAGATTTAGCCTCTAGGGATGTTGTATCTAGGTCTATGACTATAGAAATCCGGGAAGGCAGGTAAGTTGCATAAACATGCACATACACTCGAAGTCATATGATAAAAATATGAAATTAATTTTATTTTAGAAATTCTCATGATCGAAACAGATCTCGATTTTAGCTTGAGTTTATTATAGAAAAAAGAACTTGTATTTATTCATGTTTTATCTCTAAAGATTTAAATTTATATTCATTATTGCACAATTTTCTGATAGTTCACCAAAGAATTTATATAATTGGCGACGATTCATTTATAAATATAACTTAATTTTATTTAGAGGTGTTGGTCCAGAGAAGGACCATATCTATTTGCAACTTCATCACTTACCACCTGAACAATTAGCGGCAAGGTTACCTGGAATTTCGGAAACAGCAATGATATTTGCTGGAGTCGATGTAACGAGAGAACCTATTCCTGTTATACCTACTGTACATTACAATATGGGTACGTATTTAGTTTGGAAATGAATTATTAAATTAAATTTTATAAACACTATTACGAGTCTATTATATAATATTGATATCATTGAAAATTGAATCTATTATATAATATTGATATTATTGAAAATTTGATTATGTAGGAGGAGTACCTACAAACTACAAAGGACAGGTTCTAACGAGGAAAAATAATCAGGATGCAGTTGTAGCTGGACTTTATGCTTGTGGAGAAGCAGCTTGCGCGTCTGTTCACGGTGCCAATCGTCTTGGTGCAAATTCATTATTAGATTTAGTCGTGTTTGGTCGAGCTTGTGCTAAAACGATTGCAGCAGAAAACAAACCAGGAGAAACTATTGGACCTTTGAAACCTGTTAGTAACGTATCTTTGCAACGATTGTCGATCGTGTATAATGCAAAAATCGATTACTACGATTGGCATATGTTTTAGAATGCTGGAGAACAAAGTGTAGCGAATTTGGATTGGATTAGAAACGCAAATGGTAGTATTTCTACTGCAGATTTGAGATTGAGCATGCAGAAGACAATGCAAACCCATGCAGCCGTCTTTAGAACGGCTGAAACGTTGCAAGAGGGTAAAAATTCAAGATTTAATGTAAAATTATCTTGGAAATAGATAACAATTTAAAATTTAATATTCGTTAATTTTATCAGGATGTCAGAAAATGTCTGCGTTGTATAAAAAGTTGAACGATCTAAAGGTGTCGGACAAATCTATGATATGGAATTCTGATCTTATAGAATCTCTTGAATTGCAAAATTTAATGATCAACGCTATGCAAACAATAGTAGCTGCTGAAAATAGGAAAGAAAGTCGCGGGGCCCATGCACGTGAAGATTTTAAAGAGAGAATCGACGAATATGATTACAGTAAACCGACAGAAAACCAACAGCCTAAACCATCAGATCAACATTGGCGGAAACACACGCTTACACACATCAACCCTCGAACAGGCGAAGTAAATATAGAATACATACAATCTTTTTTTCTTAAAAATAACTTGACAAATTATTCTTTTTATTTTTCAGGTATCTATCGATTTTAGACCAGTCATAGATAATACTCTAAATAAACAAGAATGTGCGACGGTTCCACCTGCAATTCGTTCCTACTAAGATTTTGTTCGAAGTAAATAAGTAATTTGAATTTGAATTTTCATAGCAATGAAATTTTTCTATCACTATGTATCGTAGAATTGTTCGTTAATGCAACTGTTTCATTTTTGTACAGGACGGAACACAACCGACAAGAAGAAGTTACCGATATCCTATCATTACAATACAGCAACTTTATTTATTATTGCACGTGAACCATGTGCACCAAAGTGTAATTCTTGTCAATACTTGCACACGTTGCAAGCAAGATTAGTTGTCCTTGTAGGATAATGGTGCTGAGATTATCTTCATTATTTCAAAGAAGAGTTTGACCGATCTCCTAGCAAATCAATGTTACGTTTACGTAAACTAAATAGTAAAATATTTTAGCGTGATTCAGGCAGCAAATAATTTCACGCACAGATCTTTTATGGAGGAACATTGTCCCTACCTCTATGCAATCTTTTCAGTATTTCTCCTTGCGTAATTGTCAGTCGGAGCAATACCTTTTTCTACCGAACAGTTTTGCAAATTCTATTCAATAATGTTAAAAGCTATTTAATGGAGATATTTTGTACGATAATCCATGATTTAATACTCCCTAAAAGGTTGTGCAACAAAAATATGCCACTTTCAATGCGGCTATATACTTAACGTTCGCGGATCAATGTAGAAACAGTCTTGATGAAGCGCAATAACTAGGTTTAATGTATTTGTGTTCAAAACTCTTCAGTATTTGATATTTGATAGTAAGATTTTTCCTTTTCTAACGTAGCATAATTTTAGTTTGGAGTGTCAGTACTTATTTCAGCATTCAATATATAGCATGATTAGTGTCTTTTTAGCTGATCACAGTCTGTTTCTACGTTGTCTGTTGCAGTTGTGTATTATTTTTATCGTACTATATATTTCGTGAAACATACAATTTAATTTTGAAATCAGAAATTGAATATAAATGAAATTATGTACTGTAATTTAACTTGAATGGACGTGCTACACAGCACGATAAAATGTACATAAGATTGTCAATAAAAGAGAGAACTTCGTACATTCTTTTATTCACTACTTTATTTTTTATTAAAATTATTCTATTGTGTAAATTGTGCATATCTTATACCTGAAATGTTATTTTTCCCGGGTTATGATTGCATTATATGTTTATGTCTTGTACTTATTTATTGAGATTTTGCGTTTATAAAAACAAACAACTTTTTGACGAATATCGTTTATTAAACCCATCATAATAATAAAAATAATAATTTTAATGTTCTGGTCATAAATAAGAATTTTACGGATTAAATAAAAATTACTACCAAACGTATTTTCTAAAGCATTAAACTAAAGCTCGCGCAGCTAGACTAATACTTCAGAAAATGTTTACGAGTTACAGTTTAATTTAAAATGAGCATGAACTTGATGAACATGTTCTTACATACAAAACAATGCACCATCAAAAGATACACAGATATGTTCAGAAATAAATCGTGCATAAATTATACAATCATTTCAAAAAAAAAACTAACATTATAAATGTTTTGTTGAGTGTTTTAAAAAACGAATAAAATTGTACAAATTCAATAAAATTATTGGCACCAACATAAATGCTTCTCTTTGATCGTTTCTCTCATATAAGCTACATGTACATTAACTAAAACCGAGTAGAAACATTATTACGTGAAAATCAGTAAATAGAGAGTGATGCGTATTATATGCTATTTTTTTTTTCTTTTTACTTGACAAATTAAAAATTGGAATCTTGTATGTGGATGTATTTTTAACTCGTAAAAAGAAGTTCAATTCACTAGCTCCTACATTTCAACCAGTTTTTTTCACAGTTCTGCTTCTTAGGCTAATTTTTGTGGTTCTTGGCACTTAGCACCAACGTTTAAAAGTGCAGTCGAAGACGTATTTTATTTAATACAATATCCAGAAGTTTTTGTATTCTTGGTAAACGAGTTTTCAATCACATTTGTAAGCGATTGCATCGTATATAATTAAATAGCCCATTTATAATTTAATAACGCAGATTAGTTAGATCGCCTAATTTTGCATGAAGTTAATACGTCTTCGAATTTTTTAACAACTCTCCTTGCGCGTTAAACTGTAGATTTTTCACAATTCTCAGACTATTATTTGAATATAATGCATATTCGAGAGAGTTAATAATTCTCTCAGCTTTCAATTTAACTTCTAATTTTGATTCAGTAAACTCTTCCTGTTGTATTAACAAATACGTAACGCCATTCTTTCAAGTACTAATCTTTTCCTTTTGAACTACATTTTGATCCAAGATACCAACTTTTTACAAATTGACCCGACGAAGAGAAAATTCGTAATTTTAATCGCGTAAAATGTTACTTAAACCTCGAACATTCTGCTGCATTCCTTTCGAGACCAAATTTACGTTGGCTAATAAAAGAAAAAGGCTAGACTGTAATTTTCCGTAAAACGTAAGAATACTAATTACATATCCGTAAAACCGTGATGTACAACACGCGCGTGTGCGCATTTTAAAACTACTTGTTCACGCTCTACTACCGTCTCGCGCAAATATACCTTTTCTCTCGAAATACCGAAACGTATGTAAAAACTTATGTGCTGAAATTCAAACAACAATTGCACCAATATCTGCCAATTAGCCGGGAATATTTACTAATTAGAATATCAACGAAATGTTGTTAACTACAACCCTCATCAATTTTCCTAAATACATACATAATTGTATTAATAAATGTACCATTTGCCCGTCAATTAAAATCAACGCATACGCTTTTCGCAGAAAAGAC
>NIPQ01101412.1:5980-18779 GCA_002806875.1 Lepidotrigona ventralis hoosana
AAAGATAAAAAAAAAAAGAACGTTGCACACGAAGGCCGCAGGAGTTGGATCGTCCCTCGTCGATAAACGAAATAGGTTGTTTCAGAAGGCACGTGGCACCGCTACAGCATCACTCCACGCTGCCACGGAGACTATGGTCACAAACTAGTGACCATCTATCGCAATCTACGTTTCCTACGGTAATCGTTAGTTCTGCCATTCGAACGACGCTCGACGAGTATACGTTTCGTTCCTTTAGGCGACCATTTTCTTCTTTCGTGGAATCGGTGTGCATCGATGCGTTTCGTGGGGAATAAAAGTTGTTTCAAATTGATCTATGCTGTGTGTTAAATTTCTTCCCGGAATGGGATTTATCTCACTGCCAAGAGAAGCATTGAGAAGCTTCTGTAATTTATTGAATAAAGCATCACTTGAAACAAAATGGCACCGTATTGGAAATAATCGTTCTTTATGTTTAGTAAGTAATCAAAATTTTATTGTGATTTTGTGTGATATCGTTCACAGGAATCACCAATACGTGATTGCTAGAACGAGTATAGCATATAGGAGTTACATATATATTACATAAGTATTTGAATATTTTTTGAAAGTAAATGAACTTGTAGAGTTAATAGATATTGATAAAAATTGTAACAATTAGACGGCTAAAGACTCTGCAGAATGACTTTAACATTAGAACTACCGACGACTGAAGTATCTATAGATTAACAGATTAAAAAAATAGATATACTAAACTCGAAAATGCGGAGAACTAATAGAAAAATTAATCGCTAAAAAATATCAAACTTTTGAATGAGATTGCAGAAAAGGCTCAACCATTTATGTACAGTAGCGTATTTCCAAACCCAGGAAAAATACATAAATTCAGCATCAGTATGTTGCTGAAAATTTCAACTATTTAATATCTCTTCGTTACATTCTTTTCTATTTATAATATTCAAAATTCTCAGTTGCGTAGTCCTGTGTATGCAACTGAGACGAAGTTACTTTTGAATAGTTATAATTATTAACTATAATCAATATGACGCGGTAACTTACGCTTACAATTTTACACGCGAGTATGTTATTTACAAATTCTCGGTTACACCGCGTCGATATTCTGCACCGTGAGCACAAAGCAACCGTGAAAAGTCCGGAAAATCGAGACTACCAGGTTTCGCGAATCCAGGTCATCGTTTAGTACATATTACCGCGTGTAATTTCGATACAGTAATTAGCATCGAATCTAGTCTCTGAATACACCATTTCTCTCATATTTATTAAACAACGTGATAAAGCAAAAATAATCTCGTTACGTTTACGAGTATGCAAAAATCCAAAAATTGCTGGGTCGAGAGTATTTCTCAAAGCAAATCCGAAAAATATATATTCTCGAACTAGCTATACATATTCTTATAAAGGTACTCTTATTTTCGAGGATTATAAAAATTCAAATGTCTGCGGAAACGTTGGAAAATTTTTTTGTTGACGAGATTCATCATGGTCTTGAATACTGTATTTTTTTCCTTAAAACGTGCTGTAGTTCTTTCTTTTTCTGAATTTTGAATATTAATACCTTTACCTTTGATTGGTTTAGTTATTAGAGGTTCGAAAAAGAATAACGTGTTACAGTATATTGAGTAAATTAAATAATTGCAGTAAGTTGAATAAATTATTAAAAGGTATATGTTCAAAGATGAATTTTTAACTTGTTATTCAATGTTCAGATTTTTGGTATTATAGATTTTAAGCACTTAAAGATCAAATGACAAAAATTCAAGAAGTTCTAACATTTCATTAGTATTACAAGTATTTACATTACAAATGCACGAATTATATCGTATTGTTGGTTCAATTGTACTTTTCGCTCTAAACACATATACTTCCACATAAACTTCCAAATCGAATCTGCTCGAAAAGCGTTGCTTGAAAGAAACTTTGCTCCACATTTTCCGAGTCTCTGCACGCAACCTTTACACACAACCTTCTTGTCCACTTCGTAATCAGCCAAATTCAAGTTACATTCGATATATCATCAAACTCCAACTGAAAAGCAAAAGTTTCAAAAGTTTGTTCTCTTCGTTCTATTTTTTCCCACGCAGAACCACACCCTGATTTCGCATCACGATTTCAAGGGCGTCCTGTATACACGCCCCCCCCCCTCCCGTTGAAGCTTTCGTTTTAATTTCTATCGGGAAGGAAACCTATAGCATTTCGGGATACTCCGATTCTCGTCACCTCGACGAGTTCTCACGAGCATCTCCACGCGAGCCAATGCCGCTGCATTATGCACCAGGCATAAGGACCAGGCATCACGCTGCATCCATTCCCGAAACGAACGCTCTCACGAATTATTCGGCTAAATTCTATCGTTGTCATCCCCGCGGAGATTATTTCCTACGGAATATCGAGGTTTGCTTTTACCGTGTCTCTCCGCGACAACCGACAACCGTCTCTCTCTTTCTCTCGTGTTTTTCTTTTCTCTCTACTTTCGCACGGTCGATCATTCTCTCGTCCTCGATCGTGAAACGCGCGGAAGTTTTTGAGAAACCCGCCGGGAAATGAAAGATCCAACGAGTCGCTACGAGTCGACGACAGCTATGTCTTCTATCGATGGCGCTTACTTACCTCTTCGCTTGCTCGTTCCTTATCGTTCTGATTCTCTTGCCGCCACCTTAGAAAGCGCGATCGTTAACGTAAGGCCAACGTTATCGGAATATTTCATTGACAATGGAACTTTTGCGAGATCGAATCGGGACACCGTTTCACTGGAGGAAACGGAAGGGGGTGAGAGCTATTGGGTTCGCAGCGTTCGTCGATAGCCCACGGCTAAATACTGCCGGATAATTAATTGATATCGATTAATTATTTACAACGATAGGACGGTTCGATGGGGTGGTATAATTTTAGCCCAGATACATAGCGTGTGAATTTTATCATAGGAAAGGGGGTGAAAGTTTTTTTCTTTTTTTTTTTTGCGTGGAATATCTATGAATTTCATAAATAGAATTTGTTTCTTCCATATTCAATTTTTTTTTTTGCAATCGTACGTCATATTTAGTGATCTTGAAATCGTTTCCTCTCGTGTCAAACTATTTTCAAAATTCCTGTAACTTTAAGTAGTAAATTAGTATCTGTAAAATTCGTTCAGCTTCAGTATTATTATTTGAAAGTTGGCGGATGTGTGAAGACTTTCGTGATTAATTTTATATTGGTTATATTGGTACGTGCATTAAACGAAACAAATTTATCATCCTGCTTCTTTAATCCTCCTGTTCTGTGCACTTATTTACCACGTTTTGTCTCTTTCTTCTTTATTTTAAGATATCTTATTTATAAAGAAACGTAGAACATGTAAAAGTTGGTAAAATTATATTATTGAAATAGATGTTGCGTTGAGATACAATATCTATCAAAAATACTAATTTGCGCGTTTATCAAAATACGAATTAAAAATTCTAGTACATTCAAAAGTGTTTCACTGTTCCCACTGTTTAAACGAACCAATTATCCCAGACAATTTAGTTTACACTTAACTTGAAGCTCACGCATGCGATAGTTGTACTTATCAAGCCGATTCGGGTCGAATATTAAATTCAATTTAATAACAGGATGCCGGAGGCAACGATACAAAACGGAACAAAGCGCGCCGTTTGCAATGGATAGTAGAAGAAAGAGATAGAACTCATATCCCCGAAATATTACAGCGGGACAGGTCTCTGTCGCGATTCCCTGCATCATCCCTTAAGCTACTTTCAAATACTATCCCTGTATTTCGTTCTCGTTTCTGATCCTTCTCTTCGTCAGTCAGCCGAATCGTCAAACGATTCCTTAAAATTGCTCTCTCCTTTGCCAAGGAGCAGCCAGGTCATTCCAAGGGACAGATGGAATTTTCACGGAGAAAGGCGAGATAAGAGAAAAAAAGATCGACGGGGAATCATGTTAATGATAGAGAGCGCCGAGAAGAGTGAGGTGGAATTAATAAAAACAATTGAAATTGAAAAAGGGTCTCTCGGATCGCAGATGTACGGAGTTGTTGGGTCTTCCATTCGATCATTTCGAATGAAAAATTCGGAATAAATTGCCGTCTCCTCCGAACTAACTTTAGAAATTAATTCTAGAATATCTACGAATTTATTCAAACAAATTGAAGCAAATTCGACCAGCAAGAATTCATTCAATCAAATTTTATCCACACAAACTTCCAGCAGTTGCTATTGTATTGAAACGATGAAATCGCTGGAAATCTCTTCAATATAGTGCCAAAAAAAAAAAAAACAACAACATCGAATCCAACGAAACACTCGAGGATGTCTGAAGTCTGAAGTCCTAAAAATCATTTCCATTCCTCTGACCTTGAGTTGCAAAAAGCAATCCTAACTGCGCGCGCAGCCCGATCGACCTACTTTCTCTGGTTTCCCCTTTCTTTCCAACGACGAGTGGCGATAGTCGCGACGATTGCTGAAAATCTCTCTCGGTGAAAAGCAGGAAAACGACCGGTGATACAGGGGAGAGTGAGAGGAAGGGAGGATTGCCGCGCGCGCGGAAAAGTCGGTGATATTCCATCGAAGGAAAGGGCGAAGGAAAAAAGGAAAGGAGCGCGCAGACGGGAAGAAAGGAACGAAGCGGTCGACACACGCCGACAGGGAGAGAAAAAGAAGTTGCACGCCCTGCCGGGGAAAACAAGAAGATAGAGGGAAGGAGGGAAGGACCGACAGCGGTCCACGGTTACCGCGAACTACACAATAGTTGGCCATTTCACAATGGAGCAGCTCCGGGCTGCGGGCGAGCAGACGGAATGAGTTTTTCTCCGTTTGCCGCCGAGAAGACTATTTTAGTTCCTATTCTTTCGCCGCGCGACACGCTCCTCTCTCTCTCTCTCTCTCTCTCTCTTTTTCTCTCGCACACACTTTCTGTGTCCCTCTGCACGAAGACCTTTTCTTCGCCTCGAAGCGTCTCATTCGGGGCTTCGTGTGCTGCCGCCGCCGCCGTAAAGTTATTATTTTACGAAGCCTGCCGGCACGGCGGGGGGACGAAAGGAGGAGAGACAGAGGGAGAGAAAGGGCCCACCTGGAAACTCATTTCGAATGAGCCGCGCGTCAAGTCGAAATTAATTCGTTTCCGGCTCGCCGGGGCTGCCTTGACGAATCTGCAAGTATTTCGGGAACGCGAAACTTTTCGACGCGCCTCGGCGATTATTCGAAGGACGCCGCGAAAGAGACCGACAAGGAGGCAAGGCTCTAAGGCAGGCTGTGCACGAGTTCAGTCTCGATAGCAAGCGATGGTGGCATTCCTTGCACGATAAACGTTGATTTAAACGCGTGGATTGATTGGCAGACTGCTGCATTGTTCTCTAGATGGAATCTGATTCGTTAGGGAAAGGAGAGACGTTGCACAAAACGATTTGTTCTTCAGAAGTATTAGAATAGGTCTTTCAATTATTGTTATTCTTCTTGAGTAATTTCACCTCGCAGTTGGAAATATGATTTTTTCCTGGTTTCAGGAATTAACAGTAATTAGATAGAATTTAGCAGATTGATATGTATTGCTTTTGGATGGAATTTGGAGAGCTCAAATCCTAGTTTAAGATCGAAGTTTGAGATCTATATTCATTTCTATATCAACTGGATATTAGTAAAATGAAATGATCGTTCAGTCACGTAACCACGAAAGATCAAACAAATAAATTCAGAATCGAGAACGCGTTCGATAATTGTACAGAAGTATTTCAACATTAATAATTGATACGGAGTGAAACTCTTACAAAAAAATAATAAATTTTGTAAATAATAGACTATAATCTCACACTAAGACGCGTTTGAATTCCAATTTATTATTTCTTTTATATGTAAAAGAATTTATTACTAGTAATATATTATACATTAAGTATAGTAAGCAACTACAAACGAAACGATTTTCTAGAATAAAAACGCGCAACCATACAGAGATATATGTGTCTACGTACGTATCTCTGGGTTGCCACGTCGGTTGATGAATTCGTGCGAGAAGTTTACTATTTAATTAGGACCTGATCAAGTTGGTGTAATTATTTCAGAGAAAATCGGGAGGAGCGTGGGCGTGGTTACAGGGTTTCACATAGTCCTCAGGTATGAAAGGGTGCCCGACCAGACCGGCGTGAGACTGAAATTAATTTGTTTTCAGTTAATTTCAGATTTAACCGGACCACCTTGATTGCTTCGAAGATTGTTTGACGCCGTTCCCCGTGCACGGCCTTACATAAATAGACGTTTCTGTGAAGCGGTTATTAATTAGAACGCGATTGCAACTAATTACCAAGCGTAGGGACTAAATGATTCGTTTCAATCTCTCACGCAGCGGGATATCTTCGGGGAAGGAAAAGAGAATAATATTCAATTAAATACGGCCCCGATTCGATGATACGCCCTTTGGCGATGATTAGGGTAAATCAAAGAACGTGTTTGCCTACGTGTAACTTTCTAACATAATTTTTCGAGGGATACATGTGTTCATGATGAAAACAGGCCTAAAGCCCCATTCAATATTTAAAATTCAATATTCAAGATTATGAAACTATTTCTGTTTATTTTATTCGTTGACAGATGTAACTATATAAGTGTTACTATATTTTTTTTTGTTTCACTGATTACTGAAACTTTGAAGAAACTCTACAAATAATTAAGTATAGCATTTTTCTAGTAAATATAGTATATTTTTCAAAGTTATGAACAAAGTAATTTAAATACCAAAAGAAGATGAATTGAAGTCGAGATATTGACCAGAGAACTTTATTCGAAAATAATGCAATTTAAAATGTGCAAAAAATAAACGAGTAGTTTGGTCTGATTTCTGAAGACACAAAACAAGCCTGAAAATTCCCCCAAGTTGAAGGCAAATGAGAGTTTCAAAGATGCTTTGTGTATCGATAGATTTCAGAAATAATAGTTAATTTTGACAAAAATACTTGAATCTGTATCCATTTCAGCGTAAAGAGTTTTGGGGAATGTTTTATTGTTATCCGATCGAAGTTGAAAGTTTTCGTGCATTTCTGAAATTTCATGTTCTCAAAAATACATAAATATTCGTAATTTAATAACATAACTGGAAAATAAAGATAGTGAAAAATGTTCAACTTAAATATAATCAACCAACCTGTTTCAGGTTATATTTCAGGTAACTGTGGAATTTTACATGTATTTACATCCCTATTGAACAGTCTTAAGATACATATTTGTTTCAAAATTATAAAATACTAAACAATAGTTCAGACAATTGACTAGTTAATAATAAATAAATACATAAATGTTAAATTAAATAATACTTTAATACAGCAATCCGTAGAATCGTTAACGTATTAATAGTTGTAACAAGTTTACATGCAATTGAGAAATTTTACTAAATACTTTTACTAAATGCTACGAAATGTAGAAAATGTTTCAAGACTTTTGAGCACACATGAATCATTATACGACGCTGCTACTTGTTAGGATTTTTCATTCCTATAACGAAAGAGCTCACGTTCAGATATGATCAAAAATGTGCTAATTAAAATTTCGTTCCATTCGTAAGTGGAGTTTGTATAAACGGTGTTCTACTGTGGATTATTATATATTTCATTCCTTAAAAATATGAGATAAAATTCGACATTGAAAATTATTAGCTCACTGTTCTGAAAATTATGTGAAATTCATTCCGCTATAATTCGTCTATAATTAAAAAATTGCGACGTCGAAAACAGATGCCTGGCTTCGATAGAAAAAAACTTTTAGAGTTTGAATATTAACCGGCGTTCAAAACTTTCCTGTTTTAGGGGATGCAGTGCAAAAATATTTAATTTCGTTATGCACCATTTAAATGAAACGCGTTATGCCATCTGACGAGGCGAATAAATAAAGAAAAAAAAAGAACTTTAGATCCTGTGACTCTCATAAATGGATCGAGGATTTGTAAAAAAAATTTTAAAGCGCACAATTACGTGATGCACACGATACGAAAGGATATATAAAACACAGCAAAATGCTTTCACATGTAAAGCAAGTTTTTACCAAGATTCTATTTTTTTGAATAATATTTTCAAAAATATGAATTTGTATAAGAATCTGTGGTTTACCCCCATCAATATGTACAGATTGCATCCGTAAGTTATATAGCCAGCGAGCACGAAGTGATTCTTTTTAAAATGCAATACAAAATGAAATTTTTTTCCCTCGAAATTCAATTTTTGAAGAGAGATCAAGTTCGAAGCGTTAAATTGAAATTTTGAAGCTTGATCTTGGCTAATTCTAAATTGAGAGTAGAAACGAATAATCGACAAACTTTTTACAACACAATTATTAATCGAAATAATGGAAATATTGGATTTTTCTTCGCACTTCCATTTCGCAGGTTGAAATAATGGAATAAAATTTTTTCACAGGGAACGCCCCGTTCTCGAGAGAATGAAATTTGAATATTTATCGAGGTATACACGTGTACCAGAGCAATTTCCAACTAGAAAAACTCGAAATCTATTCTCTTGAAAACGAAACCATAAACGGAAAAATTTTATTCCACATTTCCCATTTATTTTCCCCACATATAATAATTTTCTTTTTCATTAGATTGTTATTTTATATAAAATGGTAAAGAAATTTTCAATTTCGATTCTTTCGCGAACTGTTTGTTGCGAACGAAATGAATTTATTCGAAAGCCATGGTCAACTTTGAAATTGGCAAAAATACTTTCCGCGAAAGAAAGAAGAATTCATAAAAATAAAAATAACAAAATTTTACATCAATAATAATTGATAACGATAAAATTATTAAATCTCGCATATCTATATCTCGCAATTAATAATTGAAAGTACAATGAGAATAATTCCAAAAAATATAAAAAATAGAAGGCACGCATATTTCAGAATACAATGCTATATTATAATTGTGTAAAATACTTGTAAGATACGTTGAAAGTAAAGAGTTCCATAAAACTTTCGAGCAAGAATATACTTAATCTGTTGGCATAATTATTTCCCGCTATCAAAGAATTGAACGAGCGTTTAAAACGCGTTAGCGTATCCAATGAATGATGAGTTACAGAGTCGAAGATATTACTTCTCATTTAGCTTCTCATCGTGCTTCTACGAATAATTGAACTGATCGTCCTTTTACGTCCACCGCTTAAGACATTCTTACTGTAGATTAATATTGATTAAAATGACCAAGAAGTTTACCAAAATGGTTATTTCCATTGATGTATGGATGTGTATATAGCTGGTGCAATTGCAAGTACAAAAGTTCCATTTTTTTTTTCTCTTTGTGTTTTTCAAACGATATTATTTCATTTATATGCATAACCTAGACTTCCAGACGCCGGCAGAGTCATCAGAACGTCAATTAAGAATTCGCAAGATTACCTCGGGTTCTTTATTCAGTCGCGGTTCTCAACTTTTACCCTATAAAAAATTCATTGTACGTTTGAATTCGTGGAGACGCTTCTTCGGTAACTTTGCCGGAATAAAATTGAAAATTAAACGATCTCACCGGCAACATGGATCCTTTGAACGAGTAAAACTGCGCCAGTTCTCCCGGGGAAACGACTGTTTTCGAAATTTATTCGGTGCATTACATTTGAATTTAAAAAATTTGGAATAATTTATAAAGCTTCTAACGTTTATTGTATTTACAAGAACGGGGAAACGTATTCGTTTCCACGAGAGATTACTTTTATGTGCGGATTCATCATTTAGGAAATGAATTTCGAATTTCTGCAAATTATACCGAGAAACTGTATTCATATGGTGGAAATTTATTTTCATTTTCACCATGTCGCGAACCTTGTCTCACCTCAATCAATCAAAACCGTGTCTTATAATTAATATAACTAAGAATTAATAAAAAGTATCAACGATCGATTTTAATTGTAATAATTCGATTTTTATGCAAATTCGTACCTTCGGCAATGTAATTAAAGTGATAAAAACCTTGTTAGATTATCGATTCCACGCACGAAGTCATACGAAAATCACTGTACTTTAGATATTTTATATCGTATCTTCAATTCACGCGTATCCTCTGCAATTTTTCAAAATTCGGCGAACATTGTATTCGAGAAATATGTTACGAAGCCAACTTCTTATAACACGGCATTTCCATAGAGCACGATATAAAGGATACGGAAGGCACGGTATTCTTGCATTTAATAAACTTGGATAACCCGCACGTAGCACGAATCATTCCATCACGCTGTTCTTCGAAAGTCAAAGTTTCGTTTACCACGGTTTCCATTCACAGCGTGAAATCGCGAATAAACCGTGCTACAAGAGGGTTGATTCTGCTTCACTCCTACAAGTGTTCATCTTTGCGAATGACCTTACATACCTTGCCGACTTGACAACACTGTCCGCGTAACAATTTCAGTATTCAGCCCTGCGACGACCACAGTCTACGAGAACCAAGCAGTCTGTTCACGGAAACAGCAAAGACAATTGCTAGAAGCTGGAAGTTGGCGGCCGGTGCAATTACGATGTGGCTGTCCGAGGACAGGCCCCGAGGTTACGCTGGAACGTAACCTCGGGGCGATTTCCCCCTGACACGTCACAGGATAATGCTTTTAGCTACGGCCGGTAAACTCTTTATTTCCGCGTGATATACGAGTGGATTCCAGTGTGCTCTGTGCGGATTAAACGAGCTGGATCGGCCGGCGTCGTCAATGGACTTCGTTTCGAGGGTCCTTTCATTATCCCGGGAACATGGACCTGGCCTTCGGAGAAAGCTGTTCATACGGGTGAATAGAAGAGGACAGAGAGGTGGAGAAGGAGGGATGGGCTGTTGGATAAAGGAAGGAGTTCGCATCCACGCGAACGAAAGAAACGGACGCGGCCAGCAGGGGGATGAAAAGCGGGGTGGCGGCATTAGAAGAAACAAAAGGGGTATTTTCGTCGCGGTGAAACGGGATGGACCCGGACTTTTCTGCTCCTCCTACGACCGCGCACGCTTCCTCCACCTTTATCCTCTGCGCCTACCTCTCCCCTCCCCTCCAAAGGATTAACCTTGCACGACACGGCTGACCCGCGTGCGATAGCTACCACTTTGAAATCAATGAACTCGCCGACGATTTGCCAATCGGACCGCCACTGTCAGCCGTCCGTCCGCATTGCAAATCGCATTGTTCGCGCGTTTCTCAGAATCTACAATTTCAAATTTGGGAAGATCTTCTTTACGCGATACGATTCTCCGTGTTGAGAAGACATTCTTCCTTAACACATTTACTTAAAACAAATGAAAATACCTGTGAACACTAGAATAATCGTAATCGAAATAGCAGATTTATACAAATCTTCTCTGTCGAAGCAGAAATTAATATTCATTTTGACAAGAACACTCGTATCTTTAAAAAGAAACGAAAATCTGAAATCCGTCACAATTGATGATTTCCATTTCCATCGATTGTTACAGTGTTGTACAATTGTTCATTGAAACTTCCACGATGGAAATCTTAATGAGAGATTCTTGTTCCCCTCGGAGAAGCATTAACAAGATCCTGAAATTTAAATTACACGAAACATAATTTGCATGTCAGACTTTACTACAGAAAACTGGCAGTCGATCAATTTACGATTTATACAATACATCTTGTACATATAGAAACTCCAAAAATTACTCGCAATTGAAGCAATCGAAGAAACCTGGATGACAATCAACTAAAATGATCTCGTATTGTTCAAAGAAACTTTTGTCATCAAGTATATTACATATTTGCTTGATCTATCTGGCAAATCTTTGAATCGAGCGGACCACATGTTGCATTAAATTCCACGGAGGAAGACTTTTCTAACAGATTGTCGAGATTACGGAGGGGAACAGCATAAGGAATGAAGCGGAACGGCACTTTTCGCCGAGAAGAGAATCGAATAAATGCTGCCGGGATAATGAAATTAAAGCGAGAAACCTTATACGAGAAAGTAATAGGTAGCTTTACCAGTCACGCAACGCGGACGTGTGAACGAGGCAGAAGAGAAGGGTAATATTGTTTCCCTGCAGGAAAGTGATTCCTTTCGACGAACATCCCTTCCGGTGATCTCTGTTATCCTTTGAATCCGTGAGTGCGCCGGCGCTATTTGTTCGGGGGGGAAATTGAAAAATTCTGCTGCACGTTCCCGGATTATCGGCCCCGAACTATGCGATATTTCCACCGGTAAAAGGGAAAACGGTAAAAGTGTCGTTGTATTTTCACCTTCTTACGACATCCGATTTTCTCTAACTCAGTATATTCCGTACTAAACAAGAACAAGGGAGGGAGAGGCGGTGGAATTTCGAAGATTGAAAAAGTGTTGTTTTCATAATACCTTTCAATATAGTTTTCTTTCGTAATTTCTTTACATCAGTGATTCACGCAGAGAAATTACGAAAGAGAGCAATTAATTACAGCAAATCTTTTAACGCTTTTTTCTTTTATCATACACAGAGTAAGTATGCTTTTGGAACGTAAAGAAATTATGAAACAAAAATAAAAATTTCACAGTCAGAGTATGAATTTCTAATATAATTTCGAGTCTTGAATTAGTTTCGGGTCACGAGTTTCAAAATAGTTTCGGATCCCGAATTAATTCTGGATTCCAAATCAATCTTTTTGTATTGATCGAATATTCGGAATTTTGTCTCGATCTAACAAAAAGATATATTACGTGTCTTTCAGTGACACGAGTTTTAGCTAGATGGACCAAATACGCCATTGGTACGCCGTTCAACTCGAGATTTTCTATCGGACAGCCATGATAATCGTTTCTGATAACGAGAGGGGCGAAACACCTCTCCTATTCATTTCAGAAACCGTTTGCAAATTACTATGTTCTTGGAAAATATA
>NIPQ01101438.1:0-18767 GCA_002806875.1 Lepidotrigona ventralis hoosana
GCAAGCTTTTCGACTTTCTCCAGAAGTTGAACTGCTGCGTGGAACGACGCGATAGGAAATAAACGAACGAACGAGGTAAAGCGAAATAAGACGATGGATAAGAACAGCGTGGTTCTCGACGTTGTTGTGTAATGTATTTCTATTTGCCGACATTGGCACCAGGCATTTACCTCGTTCAAGTGGTAGCTCGTCTCTCTCTCTCTCTCTCTTTCTCTTATTTATCCACGAAACCGCGAAGCCGCTGCCCATGCGAGAAGCAACAAATCAAAATCGACAAAAGGAACTGTCGGCGCTTCGCTTGGCAGACGCTTGGAAACCCGGCTGAGCCCTCCTGAGAGGAAGAAACATTTGTACGAGTAAATCAACTGGAAATGGTACGTGCTTCCCGAACAATGGATACCTTGTCGAGAATTCCGCCTAGGAACGAAGGCCAGAACTTCACTTCCGATTGATTAAAGGGAAAAATAGAGGGGGAGGAAATAATGGAATCAGGATTGTAACCTCCATTATGTTACTGCCACGTTTGCGATAGTCAGTGAAATTGAAATTAAAGGACGCATGATTTGACATGCTGGAACTATCAAACGATCAATTTGTAATTTTTGTTAGAAATTTTATAAATGTAAAAGGCAAAGTGTATTTTTCGAGAGTTAAATGATTTTTTTTTTCTAAAATAAGAGTATTTTATTGTGAAGTTTTTCTATTTCGTTCACTTTAATGTTTCTGATGGAAATTTTTATTACTGTCTATTGTAGGTTATTCGTCACTGTTGACTCGGTTTCTTAAATTGCTTTCGTTCTCAATATCTTAATATTGCCCAGATAAAACAACTACTCACTATAACCATTAATGTAATATTAAGCTAGTTATTATTCAACAATTTTTGCTTAAAATTTGTTCAAGTGTCGTAAACCTTTCTGATATAACTTGTAATATTTAGTTTGCAATTAGGAAAGGAAATGTACATACAGAGAATAAAATATTAGTTTGATCTTAGTATAATTCCCTGATTCTTCGTGTATCGTCACAACTCACTTCAACGACAGCAAGTCGTATTTGCATTTGGAAGGGACGTCAACTCTGCGATTAAATTCCTTGACTGAAAGCTAACTAACTCGATTGAACCAGTTTGAGAATTTTTAAATGGTACCACAAACCACTTTGTCAAACTTTGTTCTAAACTACTTTTACTCTCACGTCTACTTTTACGCAAAATTAGCTCGAGGAACAAACGAAACTCGATCGATGAAAATCAACGAACAACACACGTTCAATCCTTCCCTCGACCACAAACATCCAATCTCACTCGGAACGATGGTACAACAAGGTAACCAACAACAGAAATCAGAAGAAGAAGAAGAGGAGAAAGAAGAAAAAGAAGAAGAAGAAGATGCTCGAAGAGCGAGCATTTGTTCAGACGGACGGATGAATATGGGGGAGAGAGAGTGCACGTGGTCGAGGCTCGGTGTGGGCAGTACGGTAACCTTCCCGGACAATGGGTATCTTGTCGAAGGATCTGCGGGTTCAGCGGCAAGATAATACAACGCGGCAGTGTTCGAGGTGGTAGTATAAACCCGGATTGCAGAAGGTGGAGTCACCTGTGAAATGTCGGCACAATGCCTCGACCACGTCACAGGTGTCTCGTCGTGAAAGTCCATCGAAGGGGGTACGTCAACCGTTCCGTAGTCTCAGTGTCCCTCCGTGGGGAACCCACGTATACCCAGACAATGAGTAAAGGAGCCATTAGATCGATTGGACACATTGTAATTGCACCGGTTGGGTCGACGCGATATTGCTCGTTAATTTATTACCGAGCTGGACGAACTTCGTGACAGAAAGTCGTGGGAGCACGTGATACTCACATTTTCATGGCATGGGATGTGATGACAGGCGCATACGGTGATTTCCTTTGGCTTGTGGGCTTGATTAATTGGTAAAAGTTTCACGCGATAATTTCCAGTTTGCTCAAAAGATATTTATAATTTTAGTGAATTTGAATAATTTTAATGAATTCTTTGCACTCCTGTGTCTGTCCCTTGTTTGCAGGGAAACATTGTACTGAAAATCTAGCTAGAACTTTTCCTTTTTACAATTTGCTGATTATAATGAAGGTATTGGTGTTGTACGATGCGATATATAATAGTATAATGGTGAGACAAGAAAAAGAATTTCAGAAGAAATTTCTGAAGACAGTCCTATATATATATATATATATATATATATATATATATATTATACTTGCTCTAGCAAACCCGCAATGCACGTTGATGATTGCTTTAAATTTAACACATCCGTTGGAAAGATGTAATAGTAGCAATGCTATGTCATTTTATTGTTAGAAAATCGAAAGTTTGAAATTGAATTTTATAACAAGAAGTGGACACGCAAATTTATGGAATTGTAGAATACTTGAGGATACATATCGCGATGTTCCTTGCTCGTAGAATTAATCGTCAAATTTGTCCGCGTGAACGATATCGAACAAATAGATAAGATCGAACCGCTTGAACGTTAAACGTTGAAAAGATGGCCGGTTGGCAAAAGGTGGGAAAAAGGAACCTACCGTTACGAGCAAGCTCGACTGTCCGCGTGTGGCACATTCCAGCGCGGAAGCGCGGGCGGTCCCCGCGGCGGCGAAGATACGCAGGCTGATACGCACCGGCCGACGTAATACCGACGAATGAATCACGGTTGTTGTAGGAAGTGACCGGGCGACCGGGTGAAAACGTCCGGTTTAGACAAAGGCAAAGCGCGGCCTAGGGCCCCGGTGGTGAGTGGCTCAACTCTTTGTAGTCGCGCTAACGAAGAGGGTCCGGGGCCGATAGACGATCTGAGCACGGCTGGAATGTTTTCGTCTGGCATCGAGCATCGCATCTGCCATTAGCATTCGAGCCCTCTCGCCTCGATGGTGCGACGTTCGCTGTTAGATTCGATGCTGGTCAGAGCTCGAACGTCGTGCACGATTCCATCAAAAGTCCAAGAGCCCAGCGGCTCCGATCAGGATGCGCTCGTCCACCTTGGTAATTTATCTTGTCTGTCTCTCGTGCTGCTCAGCTGGCTGCCGGATAGGCTACCGCCTTCGATTTTCATGCTCGCTTGGCGACAATCTCATATCGGATCTATGACGAGACTCTGGCGAGAAATCGGGCTCAACGGTCTTGCTTTATCTCCGACAGCTTTTAATATGTTTGTCGAAGGTTTCATTGCATGTCTGTGCACTCGTGTGGGAATTTCTGTCGAAGATGGGTTATAAAAAGATGGGGAAATAGAAAAGTAAGCAAAGTAGCAACGTGAAGTAACATTTAGCTCAACTTTGTTTGTTGGAGAGAAATTTCAACTAGTGGTCAATTGGATAATGTTTCGTTCATTGAATCTGTTCATTTAAACGAGAATAATTTTGTGCGCGCGTGGATAAGTAAAATTAAAAAAAAAAAAATAGAATTTACAAAATATTATTTTTGTGCGAAGAATAAAGTATAAAATACAAAAAAATTCACGAAACATTCAGACACAGCGGAATCTTATTTATACAAACCTGTTAATGTCAGATATGCGAAATTGTAATTGATCAACTTTTGAATAAAATTCAAAGGGAGCTAACCTCTGCAACATGTTTGTACAATACTCTACGTTTTCATAAAACGACCACGTCCAATAAATCCATCTATAACCAATAAATCGCCAGGAGATCGGTTCTCTGTTTCCTGTAACCACTGCCGATCTACCACTCGCATACCTCCTAATTCTCCGTAAGAAACATCGGAGAATTAAATCAACTTCCGGCGATCGTCGATCCGAATCGTTTCCACGTACCATTACGAGGGAATCGGCATCGACATCGACGGATCTCCGGCGATCGAACTCTGCCGTGGCTGGCGTTTATTAGCGCGCAACGAGCCTTTTATCGGGCACGAAGGAAGAAGGCCTGTACACAACACACAAGGTGCTGTATAACTGGATTCGAGGCAGAATCGAGGCGAGGTTAGAGCGATTGGCTGGCGGGCACGCGGGTCGCGAGATGGAAGTTCCTCCAGGGCGTGGTAGATGCATTATGGATACTGTTTTACGAAGCCACGCATCGATGCAACTTCGACCCGCAGCCTGCCTGGAGCCCGAGTGCTTTCGTGCTTTCGCTTCACGCTCGCTTTGCCAAGTGTACACGCTGGCTGATTGCGCGTGGATCCAGCTAATGGAACGTACAACGTATACTTTTTGTACGTTTTAAATTACAACGTTATACGTTCTCTTTAGATCGTGAAGTTGAAATTCGTGTAATTGAAATAAAATCTATCACAGTCTGGAATTTGAAGAAAAAGAAAAACAAAAATTTTTGTTTTAAAATCTTGTGTCTGTGAAAGTGTTAAAGAGTTAATATCACGAGTCATCAAATTTCGCATCTATGGTACATTTATGAGTGATGAGTCCGATGTTACTTTTATTCTTCAATAATTCCATTAATTACACATCTTTACGAAACTTCACGAGCAAGTTACACGTTCATCTACCAAAATTTGAACGTGAATTTCGACGAAAACTAATGAGAGTTCAACTAGAAAATACGTAAGAACACAAATCACAAACATATTCGAACAATTTTGGTTGCAACTTTATTAAACAAAACAGAATGTTCCTCCTTCGAAACGAAATAAATTACACGGTATTGTTATTAATATAAGGGTTTCGCTTGTAGCGAAGCATAATTTAAATAGAGCCGAAA
Source organism: Lepidotrigona ventralis hoosana (assembly GCA_002806875.1). Classification (NCBI taxonomy): domain Eukaryota; kingdom Metazoa; phylum Arthropoda; class Insecta; order Hymenoptera; family Apidae; genus Lepidotrigona; species Lepidotrigona ventralis. The sequence goes on from NIPQ01101438.1 coordinate 4,718, forward strand.
TTAATTTTCCAATTGTTTTATTATTCACTTTTGTGGAGGTATAATAATATCGCCTCTTACGAATTATCTCATAAAGAATCAGAGAGAAAGTGAAAAGTATTTGGAACAGGGAATTGGTTGATCAATTATTTGGAATCATGTATTTCATTGTAATTATTCAGAATTGAAGTAGTTATTGAAACCAGAGCAATTTTAAATATTACGGGCAATTCAGTATTTTATTGAGCAATTTATGTTTCATCGAGTTAATCGTGCAACTTCGAGAAAAGTATATAATCATATAATGTAACAATTTTCGTATGTTTCTTATATTCAAAATTGTTAATAAACCATTAAAATAATATTATAAATATTAACGTAATTCATTCCTTTGTCGGACTGCAGATTATACGTCTTTTAAATATGTTTAAATTAAATTACGAAAATATCTGACTTTATAAACAATTATTATGATAATCTGGAATTTTTGAAACTATTATTCTAATGTTTTAACATATTATTAATAATTTTCTTGCGTTTAATAGTATTGAATATTCTAAACGCTGAAGTCTTACAAATTTCGTTTCAAAACTACGCATTAAGATTTCTAATTTCTAGCACAACAAAGGCAAATCGCCAGGCTCGAACTGATATTGAAGTATCGTTGAACATAAATAAATTTCGAGTTAGTGTTTCGTGGACCTTTAAACTGTGCGAGCGTGTCTGTTCCTGACTCTCCAAACTTTCTCTAATATAATATTACTAGGTAATTGATTTTCTAATATTCAAATATTCTCTGTACGGCTCATTTTACATTGTTCATCTCGTACGAAATTCTGCTCGTCTCAAATAATAATTATTGTACTACTTTCTTTTTTGTATTGTTATGTAAAAAGTGAAATAAGTGTTGTAAGTGTATAATTTTATGCAGGTGGCTGCAGTGGGCAGAGCGGAAAAAAAAATGGACGTTCAAGAGTAAGTGCTCCTTCGTTTCAATGGTAAGTGCTTTGTAAATAATCTTTTGTAGAGTATACTTTGTATTTTACACGTTAATAAACGTGTAAGTGATAAATAACGATCGTTTTATATTTTTGACAAATCTAAACGATATCTTAACGATGGAGAAACATGAATGTTAGAGGAACGAAAATAAGTCTCAGAAAACGAGTTCAAACGAATCCTCTAATTTATTCTTATTCATTTATTAGCAGGTATTTTTTACATATATTAATGGCGATACACTTGTCATTGCATCGAAACATTTCCGTAATAATATCTTGAATAATTTATCAACTTGTCACTTTGTAGCAAGGCGAACTCTATTTTTTTACGAACTTTGTTGTGCTTATCTTGTTATTCTATCTTGTTACCTGCAAACTGATAGTATGTAAATGACACGAACATTTCTTGGTGAAATTATCATAGAAATTATACAGACATTCCATCGTAATGCGTTGAAATTTGAAATTATTATGATGATCAAAGTACGAAGTGTACCGGGATTAAAAACTTTTTAATTTTGAAAAATTTGTATTTTCAAAAATTTTACAATAAGTAAATTAATTGGGCGGGAAATAAGTCCTTCGCTTTCTTGGGATATCGAATGTTAGTTATTGTTCGTGCATTGATATTGATAAGTCTCATTTAAATAAGACGGAAATACTCGATTTTTCAAGCTTGCAAGTATATTGAGTTTGAATAAAGAACAAAATGTTCTTATTAGCATGATTTCTCTCGATTAAATTTCCTCATCTGCTTAAATCTCGTTTAATAATTTCTAAAATGAGAGATATGATTGAAGGAATAAAAATTTTGCGGATCTTAGCACGGTTAATTATCATTCGTACAACGAAATCGAGAATTTCATATAACCAAAATGGCGCCTGAGAAGCTCGAACACGAGAAGATTGTTCCCTCTTCGAGAAGATCGAACTGACGTCTCGTTAAGAATGAACAAACAGTATTGAACGGTATCTCGCGTGGCGTATTGCAACCGAAGTAATTAAAAAGTACAAGACGAGTTGGCGAAGCGGACGGTTGTAAAAATATTTGAAACACAAGAGGTAGCTCGAAGAGCAGTGATTCTTGTCTCTCAAAGGGGTCAGGCGCAATTTAAGATAACAGCGATTTTTCCAATCGCGGTACCCGCGTTCGAGTTGTTGGACGCTTATCAAACGTTGTTATCATCGAGCAATTATCAGGCATCGTTGCATGTCTACTTACAACTAGCACTCGAACGCTTTGAACTTTAATTATCGAAGGTGTTGGGCGAGCTCTCGATGAAGTTGCCCTCCTAACTTCCCCTGTATCTATATGTTACCCGATGAAAACTATTTAACCATGAACATCAATAAAACAGCCACTATAAAGATAAAAAAAATAAAATAAAATCCATTCGAAGAAGTGGTTCAAATGTTCACGAGGCCCGTACAGATTAAATCAGGTATATTTGAAATTTATATAAAAATAGAATAGGGCTATGTGAAATAATTATTAATAATCTCCGTAATGATCTAAAACGATAGTTATTATTTCTGAATCTAACGAATCTAGTGAATTTTTGGTAATGTATAATTAAACAATAAGAAACTAACCGTAATCGATCTTATCCTGATATAATAGTATCTATATTATGTTTGGTCTTAATATCAATATAATTATAGATAATAAAAATAATCTTGTCAAATAATAAATAGAGTGGATGAACAAAAGCACTTTATCGAATATAAACATTTAATTTTGTAGTTATAGGGGAAAATTTTTTTTAATGGCAGAATAAAATACTATTACACAGTTCTATAAATTGCTTTTCAATTGAAGTTTCATGTTTGCTGTTAAGAATAGTATCAATGAATAAAATTATAGAATATTTTGAAAAAAGGATAAATTTAGTTCCAATAAATATTTAAACAGCTTTCAATAAGAAACATTTTTCATCTACTTTCACTAGCATTATTGTCTCCTTTATATAAATTAAATCATTTGATAATAAAAATGAAACGTATGAATAATAATTATGTGATATGTTTTTACGATGGTTAATAAAATAGAATAATTTTCTTTCTCTTTCAATCTCAAACATTCTCTCGTGACTATCATCGTAATTTTTTATCATCGCTTGTGTACGTGATCGTAATTCAAGTTTCTGAAACGATAAACAATTTCAAGAAATTGCTGTTAAATTCGAAGATTTTAAGTTACGATCAATTTCAAGGTTTGCTCGAAATAATTTACGGAATAATATTCATGAAAATATTATACCCTAAATTACACGAACCATTCAGGTACGTGGCAAGGTATAAAGAATAAGGAGAAGCGGAATGATTACTCTCAGACGTGCCTTGAAACCGATATCAACAGTCGCAAAATTATAATAAATAAAATAAAAGCTACATATTATATACTTTCGCGCAAAAATTAACAATTTCTGTAGCTTGTTATTAAAAGCTTTTAATTTAATGCTGAATTTTCGTATAAATTGTAATTTCATTTTCGAATAATTATATACAGTACATAATGACTAAATTAAAATTAAACAACGCAGCAGTAATTAGTTAGAAAGTCATTATTATATATTAAAAGGAATTGTTATATTATTTCCGATGCGTCACGATTAAAAGAGAATTGAAAAAAAAATTAAAAAGTCAAACAAAAGTATACCGTGATCGAACGATAAAGTCTTGAAGCATTTATTTGTTCGAATAATTTGTACAAACCAATATTGCTGCAAATAAAATACTACGTACGAAAAAGAGAAATAAAGAATTTATTTTTCTATCATCTATATAAGAATTTTGCTAGGCGTCTGACTGGAACAGAAGCGGATCTTTGGTCTCGTTTTCACCTTTATTCAAATGAACGGGTCTGTCCATATAAGAAAAAGAGAAAACAGAGAATCTCGCGGCCGTCGCCGTAAGAATAGAGATATCAGGCGTACAGAAACACGCAAGAAGTAGAAGGTTCGCAAGTTACAGACACCTTTCTTACCGATGGTAGTCCCATGAATTAATTGGACGATTCGAAACCGGCGCTAGCAAACGATCTATACTCTTCTTTACCGATTGCGCAACCCAGTCGGTACAAAACAGATTGATACCATATCATACCATACCACCGCGAATTTGAAAAAAAGAAAAAGAGACGAAAGTTGCGGTACGAAGATTGCGAATCCTCATCGGATGTGATTTGAATCTCGTGAATTTTCAGTATGGTGAATTTGAACTTCACGAGGTTCTGTACTTGCAAAATTTTCGCTACAAGCAGCCTGAACTTTATGGATTTCCATTGTAGGCGATTTATACCTTGTAAATCCTCGTCACAAGTAGTCTGAACTTTGTGAACTTTCCACTGCGTTTCGTGAATTCTATTATACACAAATTTTGTGATTTTTTTTTAATATTTATGATAGAAATTTTGTTTATATTTATAATAGATATATGTTTTGTGAATTCTACATTAGACGATTAAAATTTTGTGAATCTTAATTGTAGGTAATCTGATCTTTGTAAATTCTACTATACAAAGTGATTCAAATTTTGTGAATTTTCATTACAAACGATCTAAGTTTTGTGAATTCTACTCTAAATGATCCGAATTTCTACTATAGACTACCATACCACACGATAGCATCGTATGTGAAACACTTGTGACAAAAATTAACTTGCTGCAACGTACAAAATTTAATCGATTTTACTACAGTCTTTCAATTCAAAATTAAAATTTTTATCCTGAGTACAAAATTTAGTTTCATACCTATTTAATTGATTTAATTACAATTTCTTTAATTAAAACTTATTTAAAAATTGATTTATAACCTATAAAATTTATAATTTATAAAGATTGATCGACTCAACCGTAACCTTCTCAATTAAAAATTAAAATTTTATCCTACGATAAACTACAGCATTTATTACAATATTCGACGCACGAAACGAACTTTTGGTTAGTTTCCATCCTCTTAATTTTTGATTTAAAAAATTACAGTTGTATCGATCAAACTTTATACGTCACAATCGAGTCAATTTTTATCGTGGATAAGTTTCAATTAAAAAAAAAAAAATTACAGTTAAGCCAATCAAACAGATTATGCGAATTTAATTTTTGTCGTAGGATAGAGTTTCAATTAAAAAGTTTCAACCGTATCCCGCAGAAACGTGAGTTTACAGACGATATATTCGTAAAAGTGTCTGCACGCTTTTCCAAGCCTGTGCACGTCTCTTTCTCTATTCAATTAAAAAACAATTTCCCCCGGAGAATTCCCTGGTCATTATCACCGTTGAAAGCAACGATTAAATGTCCAATGTTCCTTCTACTTGCGGATCGCAGAGGTTAAATTAATTAATCAACGAATTATAACATTAACGGATTTGTCCAATCGGTCGACCGCGATCAGCTATCGAGAGAATTCCGGTTTTCCTTGTCCTTGAAGTTCGTGGAAAATTCCACCGAGGTGGAACTCGGCGAGTCCAATACGTCTCGGATATTCAAATTATTAAAATAATCTGATAATCATTAAATTTTATTTCAAAAAAATAACATCTTACGGATTGGAGAATTAAAAGAAATCTGCTTTTCCCACTGAGTATCGTAACAAGTACTTCATCATCGTACAGTTTTCACAATTTTACAATTTTCTTTTTTTAATTTTTATATTTAGAATTTTTCGTATATTTCTACGCGAAATCTGGAGATCTCTAAATTTCTCGTAAACGCACAAAAATCCGTAATTGAGCAAAAGAAATTTTTGCTTGCATTTGTACATTTCATATCGATCCCTCGTGTTTTATAATTTTAAAGAAATGTCAGCCTTGGAAAATTAAAAAAATATATATATTCTCGCGCAACTGTGTAATAGAAGCTTTATGGACATAAACTGTGTTGGAAAATTTTAGAAAGTTTATTAAAAAAAAAAAGTACCGTGAAATGAACAGAGGCATCAAATTATTAGACACTAACAATAAGTTTCATTTAACACATCACATTAGTGGAAATTCAAATTGAACTGTAACGCAATAGCAGATTAATTAACCAACGATAATAGTTAAAAGACATTACATTACTTTATAAATATCATATTTTGTATTCATTAACACGCTTGGTACCGTGACTGTTTATTTCAAAGAGAAACACAAGCATCGAACTATGAATTATTCACGTAAATACTACGAATAAATAACACATTCAAAATGTAAATTTAACTATTTAATAACTATTTAACATCGTTGGAGTATCATTCAGTATTTGTTACAACGATTCCAAATTTCTTTAACGTTAGAGTTATCAAAAGAACCAATCAACAATTTCTGATAAAATAATTAGAGTTGGTCAAAATGGCCAATTCGTAATTTTTCTTAGAAATTTTCTGCTGCATTCGTCGAAATCGGTGATCGACACTTACCGATATGTTCCCTTGTACATAAGTATTTATATACCAAATTATTGCCCTCTCAAAAAAAGAAAAAAAATTATTTCTCGCGAATGGCATTTCAGAATTAATTGCACTTACAGACTAAAATGTGATACTCTGTGTATTTTTACTTCTCTGTCGATCTATTACCACCCCATGCCTCCATAGTTTCAGAATTCTTCGCGAGAACAGAGTCTGAATTAATTGCCTTTGAAAGAACATATTTTCTAATGATTCGAAAAATTCGTTTGAGCTAAAATTCTTTTGAATTTGTCTATTTCGTTTATTATAAATATCGTGAATAATTGAGAACTTGATAAAATTTTATTCCGGACGTTGGAATTTTATTTCGCGTATTGAAAAATTTAATAATTATCAATTTATTTCTATAAATATCAGAAATATCATTTTTCATAATGATCCATTCAATAAAATATTGACTGCACTATCCTTCGAAATTTTATACACGCTTACACGCATTTGACACGTCTGACTCATCTTTATCAAAATTGCCGCTTGAATCATGTTATTGCACACGGGGTTGTTGCAGCTATCTACAAAATTCAAATCTTATGTCGTCTTCTCGTTGCCAAGGCCAGTTCGAGTCGCGACAGAATGTTTGATAGAAAAATAATACCTTCGTTTTTCAATTACAGCAACGAACCTTCTTGCGCGTTCTTTAATGTTATTTCTTATTGATTCCCTGCATAACTTATGCTCTGTTATGTTCAACATTGCGATTCGAGGATCGTCATAGCGTATATTACACCGAAAAATTATTCGCCTATCAATTTCGAACACCTTCGCCTTTCGTTCCTTAAAAATTACAAACAAACAAAACGAACGTTTACGTAAACGTATGATTCTAGAGCCACGTGATATTTCGTTAGACAGTAAAGGATTGAAAACTTCATTGATAGACAGAAAGATAGAAATATTTGAAAGATATAAAAATTTACTCGTAAATTGTTTAAAAGTTTCTGGAAGTTTAATAATTTTTATTGCGAGATAAGATTAATGAATTCTTATTAATCGCGTTAATTAATTATTAACATTTTTCATCTTCAAATAGCAAAGACAGACTAACAATTCTTGACTCGTGATTTGTCAAACTTCACATGATATACATTTTTGATCAATTTCTAATTTTTATTCATTCCCTGCTCGATTTAACAATAAATGCAGATAACACAGTACTCTCTGTATCTAATGCCAAATCTATGTCTAACGATCTCAGCTTTTTATTCCCGATAAGAAAATTTAGAATTTTCTTAACAGCTCGTCCCATCATTATTCCATTAATAATACAAGGACAGAATTGAGAACAGACGGATAAGAATTACATCATTTATCACTTCGACAATACATTGCTCGCTCCATTTTATCTTTCAAATATTTCTCAAGTCCTCCAGGCAGCAGTTCGTGATATAAAATTCGAATAGAAAAATAACAGAGAGAAAGAAACAGCTCGGCGAATACGCGAACGTCGTAAAGTCGAGTTCGAGGAGTGAGTTCGTTTGAATCGAAGCGTTCACCTCGCTAAGAACGATCGGAGAATCCATCGTCTGGCCCGCGTAGTCGTACGATGCACGAGTTTATCCTCGTGTGGCGAGCCGTAAGAGGAAAACGCGGTCTTCTGAAATCACGTTCGACCCTCTGGACCGGTAAATTGATAGCCGCAGAACTCGGAGAGGATGCGTTTTCGTTTCGAATTGCCGGACGAGGGTCTAACAGAGGCAGACCGGTTTAATGAGGCCACGCTCGGAGCCGTGCGCTCTTCTTGCATATCCTGCACGAACAGCCTCCAGGGAATAAAACTCCGCGTAATTTTCGTCTCGATGTCGGTAAACGCGTCCACGTACCGGCGCTATTGGTCCTTGGATGTTCGTAGAAATGGCCACGACCACGACGTTCGAGATCGAGGTCTGTTTTACTTGGGCGATTAAGAGAGAAAGAGATGGTGAATTTTATTTCTATTGAGATTTAACTTGAATTTTCATAGGGACTCTGTACTCGGCGAATTTGTTTGGGGAACTTTATTTGGAGACAGGTCGTTAAGTATTTGCTTAAAGAATTTTATGAAAAATTTCGACGATTCATTTGGAAATTAAAGAATTTTATTTGATTGACTGAAGAATCGGAGACATTAAAGATGAAGAATAAAGACAATTGTGATACTTTGTAAGTACAGCTTTCAACACTAGAACTAGTCAACATGACCATAATTTTTGGAATAGTCTTGCAGATTTGAATAAATTTTTTTTTTCCTTTGCACTCTGATTTCTCTGATGTAATTTTTATACTTCTGTCATCGGTGGTTCTAGTATCAGATAATTTCACATCTATAAAATTTTTAACAAAAGTTACAAATTGGTGGTTTCGACCATTTTATAATTCTAATTCTGGCGTGAATACGTACAAATAGCTATTCTGTGGATATTTTTATCGATGACGAGATAGAAATAATTTACCTACTCAGATGATTAAAAGATACGAAAACGAGAGTTTTATTTAAATGTGGACTGTTAAGAATTTATCAAGGAATTTTACTTAGAAATGCATTTATTATTGACATCGCTATTAGTGTCACGATTGTTTCGATTGTTTGTGATTGCTATTCAAACATCTCGAAGAATAAAATTACCATATTCTTAAAACGATGATAAAAGTTACAAATCCTGTTTGGCGAGCCATGAGGCTTCACGATCTCGAGTTTAAAAAATTAAAAATCCGTGTAAAAATTCGCCTATGCCAAGTATTTCAAGGTGGTGCTCCCAATTAACTAGATCGATATCGTTTCAAGACAAACGGTAAAAAGCACTCATACCTTCTCGAAATAATTACGTGCACTGTAGTTTGGCGCAATAAAGGATTACAAAAGCCGCGTATAATTTTGCCAATTAAACCCTAATTAACTGCGGGCCACGAGGATAGTAATCAGAGTGGAAAAAATTTATAACGAATGTTATTCCATGTCGTCGGTAAAAATCGTTTCTGCAAGAACTAAGCAAAATTCTCAAATCAAAAACGAAAATTCTTCTCGAAGTGATCGATAGCTTTTTGCTTTAATTAATTTTTACGACTCTTTGTGACTAAAATTTCGTTCACTTGCAGAGGAAAAGATTGTTAATTAATTTAGAATAATTTTTATAAATATCGACGACGTACGATACCGAAGCAATAAATTATTGAGGATCATTTATTTGATTTACGTGATCTTGTTGCACACACACACACACACACACACACACACGAGTCAACTGAACTTCGTGTATCCTTGAGATTACCTGATTCATGTGTGTTGTTAAAAATCGATGTGTAATTGACTCAGTGAAAACAGGTTGCATGTTAAGTACGTACCTACAAAAGTCAGTCCTAATTGTTCCTGAATGAAAGTAGAACAGAAGGAGGAAAATTCCTTCACTGACGTGGGAAAAATAAACGGGATGATTAAGCAGACGTGATGAAATGTACGAAATGTACGAAATCGTTACTTCAACAAGGTCGCACATACATCTCGCAATTACCTTGTGTTTCTCATTGGAAGATAATCATAAAGTTTCATAATCAATTAATCTCGTAATTTACAGTACAGTAGTTATACAAACGAATCTCGCGGTGAGATCGTGTATAAATAAACATATAAATTACTTAAAATATCTGCCTGTGGTAATTTTGATCGAACCCTGTTTTATTTTTGCAACCAGAAATCCACTCACAATCCATGTCTGCTGCGTTACAGAGAATCTCGAGGAATTTTGAAACTCATCGGAATCGATCATTTCCATGCGACAATTTAATATCTATACGAAAATCATTTGAATTGAACATGAAAATTCCTTTCTCTTCCCTCTTTCTTATTCTTCGCTTATTTTTTCTTCTTCTTCTTTCCCTTCTTACGCGGCCGTTGAAATTTATGCCGGGATAACTGGTGAATGGTTGAGTAATTCGAGCCGAGTGGCGCGCTCGTCCCTCAAGCTGGATGGGATTTCGAGACGGTCTGTCGAAAGCAAACGATCGAATCGCTCTGGACAACTTAAACAGAGAGAATTCCTGTAGCTTTCAGAAACACTGCCCCGCTGTTGATGCTGGAATAAATACGTCTGTTTCGCGGTCTGGCGTCGATGTTGTCGGTTGTCTGCCGATGGGGAAAGGAGAGGCATTACGAGATACACGCGGCCTGATGCACGTGATTTGTAACCGTGGGCCAAGCTCGAATCGCCCCGATTCGACCGTTTTTCGCTTTCTTTATCGTACCGGCCATTATCGTTACTCTACCGCGTTGAATAAATCCACCTTTTACGTGAATTCGTGCCGCGGGCGGAACGGTCGTCGGTTAATTGCTGTTCGTAATTTGTTCGGCGACGGCTCCGTGATTCAATGCGAAGAGCACGCATTTCACCGATGGAGTATCGTTCTTTAATATGTATCTTGCTGTATGAAACAAGTGTTGGACAGGCTTTATGAAAGGGACGCGAAGCATCGCGATCCCTGATTATTACGCCTGAAAAAAAGTCTGAAGTTTTCTTTAACTTCTTGGCTAGAGTGAATTCTAATTCAGCAGTCACATATTATTTAAACGTGGTTGTTTTGCAGTTATTTCATTTAATACCCTTTTCCTCCCATTTTGTTTTAATACCCACTTGAATTAAAAAAAAAAAAAAATTGATCTATACAGGTAATTTTTGTAGGTTGCATTATTTTACTTTGTTTCACTTTGCTTTTAACTTCATTTTTAGGAAAAGGGAAAAGAAATCGTTCTTTCATTTCATTTTATTTCCTAAATCAATCGGTTGGAGTTATAGTCAGCTAGATTTCGGGTTTTTTATGCATTTGAATTGTTATAATTTTTACATGTTTAAATACTCTTGAATTCTATTGGAAGTCTAATTTTTTAACGTGGAAGGTTAATCGTAATTCTTTCAACCGTAAGTTTTTTAAATCGTAATTTATCAAGTTTATGAACTTAATATAGCTAGCTCGTAAATATAGTTCTCTCGTAAAGTGTTTGATCTGAAACATAAATGGAAAAAAATGTGGAGCTATTCAAAGAATTTAATCTAGAACTTAAGCACGGTGCGTAGAATTTTTTAACAAGATTGCAAATTCACTGTCATTAAGCACAGCTAGAAATAATTAGAAATTTAATAATCGAGGATAATTAATAAACACGAAATTATTCCTTATAGAGTAACGCGGCACTTTTAGATATCATTTGAAGTTAATTATCATAAATTAATTTCATCATCATTTATCATTTTAAATTAATTAATTTCTATCATTTTAATTACTTAATTACTGTCTTACAAAATATACACGATGCATAATACATACAATGTATACATACATATATTATAAAGTACACGCAGTGTATAAAATCTAATAATTAAAACAAATATAATAACAAAATTTTATATTTCGTTATAAATCTTCTACTTTTCCATTCTATTTAAAACACAGTTGCACATATTACTAATTTGTGAAACGAGTTCATTAACATTTTTCAAAACGAATGCTGAGACTTAATTGAAATCACAAAGTCCAATTCGTCCATCTCCTATTTTTCCACAAATTTTATACTTTCTGTATTTCATTTTTTATGATTTTATTATCACATGTACGATAACGCACAAACACTCACATGCTAGCTACTAAATTATTTATACATTCCAAATATAGTTTCTGCTCGTCGTAACAAAGTGAAAAGTTGACCAATAATTCAGCTTAACGAGCACTTCCAAAATCCAATTACAGAGGGTTAACAAGAGACCTCTGGGTCTAACAAACCAGGATACTCTTTCATAAAACTCTTTGAATCTTCTCCTCGCAATCAGGAGACCTTTTTGTCCTTCCAACGAGCCACCGATAAACTCTGGTTCCAAGAGGGAATCGTGCGTGGGCTTCTAATCTCTTTCGTTCGACGATTCGTTTCGTGATCTCGCTATCGTGCAACGAGAAGCGAGTGAAACGTGTTCACAAAGGGCAGCCAGCGGAGAGAGAAAGAGAATCTTCGAGCGTGCATTGGAGTCACGTTCCCTCGCGGTTCCATATAAACGGCGAATCGACAATTAGGCCGGCATATCATACCACGAGTGAGAAAAATTCGATCCAAAGGCAGTGGCTTCTAATTACGACGATCCATCTACGACCGAGGATCGCGCGATCGCTCGTCCATAAAGGAAAGTTTCCTAAGTTGAGCGATTCGTCAGAAGAGAGCCTGAATTTCACGAGAAAAATTTCCAGCATGGTTGCGACGTGGATGAATCGCACGTGCATTTACAGGAAATAGTTTAGCGCATTTTATGATTTTTGGTGGCGCATAGAGCAAGTTTTGATAATAAACAAATTATTGAAATTAACTCGCGTATCTTTTTGTAAGTTCGATCTGTTAACCGGGCCAGATTCGTTAAAATGAATCTTCAATTCGTTGATAATTGCTAAATCTATTTAGAAACAAGTAACAATTGATCAGAATATTTCAAGCAGTTCGAAGTTGACTAAAGTTGAATCATAGAATCCGGTTAAAAAAATGACGAGTTTCTGTAAATTATGTTAGATTATAAAAGTTCCATTTCGTCAAAGTTTCACATTCCCTGTTGGTTAATATTAACGATGCAGTTGATTAAAATTTTTTTAAATAAGTAAATTAATCTTCAATGTCTCATAATCCCAGAGAGACAGTGAGTTAAGAGATAAAAAATAGAAATTCATAATATAAATTGCAATAAAATATTGCATCTAGACAATATTGATCCTCAATGAACTGATTCACAGATCTCTCACTTTCCATTTCCACCTACAGATTTATTAAATCGTACTCCTCGTTGCCAGAAATTGAAATCCATCGATTTCTAATTGAAATCGATTCGTTCGCGTTTAATTTCGTAATTATAGAAGCTTCTGGTTAAGAGGTAACCCGGTTAACGGAATAATTAATATCCCGGAAGATAACGGAACCGAAAGATAAAGAACGAAGTTTGCATGATCAAATGGATACGCTTTAAATTGAGTTTCTTCTTTTTTTTTTTTTTCAAGGAAGATAAGTCAAACAAAAAAGGGGAAGTACGTAAGAACTTTATAATAATTCACAATGAACCCAGAACGAGGTTGGCGAATAATCTTCGTTGGCGGCTGAGGGGAAAGTAATTACAAAACCGTTATACGCGGTGCCATCGTTGAATTATGCATTTTCTGAAGAATCGTGGTTGTCAACCTGTCATCTCGGGTCACCTTCGCCTTTGAGATTAAGTTCCTTCTCGATCGAAACATTCGTTTGTTTTTCAATTAGGCCAATCGTTGCCACCAACGATTTGTTGCGTTTTATCACGTTCTCAACTACTCGATGGCTTCGCATTAACATCAATTTTCTTTCTCTGTGTCATTTCTTACACAGCGGAGTGTTTGGCCGAAAATTAGGCCAATCGTTGCCACCAACGATTTGTTGCGTTTTATCACGTTCTCAACTACTCGATGGCTTCGCATTAACATCAATTTTCTTTCTCTGTGTCATTTCTTACACAGCGGAGTGTTTGGCCGATTCTAATTGGCGAGAATTCTTTGAAGTAGTATAAAAATAAGGGGATATTTGCGGAACAATTTTCACGAACAAGTACAGCAAGTTTTTCGAAACTTTTCTTACAATCCTAACCATCAAAAATTCCATGC
>NIPQ01101457.1:0-18650 GCA_002806875.1 Lepidotrigona ventralis hoosana
ATTACCACGTGAATTGATCGCTGAAAAATTGAATCGCCGAACAAAATTTATAACTTGGACGACTTGGTGGCCGCCGTCAAAGAGTGGATTGCCTCTGAGAATAGCAACTACTTCACCCGTGGAATCGGCCGATTACCAAGCAAGTGGGAAGCAGTAATTGAAATAGATGGAAAATATGCACCGGAAAAATAATTTAAAAATATTTTTGTTAAATGTTGTTATTATTTCTGTTGAATAAAATTCCTTGAAAAGAATACCGATTACCAAGCAAGTGGGAAGCAGTAATTGAAATAGATGGAAAATATGCACCGGAAAAATAATTTAAAAATATTTTTGTTAAATGTTGTTATTATTTCTGTTGAATAAAATTCCTTGAAAAGAATGCGCAATAATTATGCATCAACCCAATACAACGTACGATAATATACATTATTATTAGAATAATATACATTATTATTAGATCGTTAACAATAAACACGATCTCTCTAGCACAAATAACCCCTTGTCTTATAATATCGAGTTACGCCTGTGGTACGAATTTATGATTTCGATTTGAAAAAAGAAGTTCTGCGCTATTTGATTTCGAAATTTTTTAATTGAAGATCAATGAATAATCACAACGTTTCAAAGTATCTAATGATTAACAAAGTGTCAAGTAATTTAACAAACACTAGTAACTAAAACTTAGTTAGGCTTTTTAATTGTGTGTAATGTAATTCGTGCATGTTGAAAGGAAAATCGTGAGGCAACATTTCTATGCAGAATTAAATGAGAAACTATTTACGAACTCTATACTTTCATATGATATTTTTTTCTCTCTCTATAATTCTTAATCATAGCGCGACGACACGGTTTGAACCATCCTTATCATTGTTTAAAAAAAATAGAAGGCAAAACAAACAATTGCTTTTACTATCATTGGACTCTCTAAACTTATCTAGCAGTATAATTAAATAAGGAAATGGAACAATAGAATGCATTGAAAACATCCCCCCGTGATAAATCAATTTCCTTTGAAATTCCCACTTGGACGTATGAATTTAAAATTCAAAAACTTCCTGTCCGCCGGCGTTTGATCCTTTTCAGTCGGCAATAAACCAAGAAAGGACGTGATTACGATTAATTTAACAGGTGGCTGAACGTTATCGGCGAGTCGCATAATTTGCGCTTGCACTCGAAAGCGCTGCGAACGCGTGTTTCATAACTTCGTAACGCGTTAAAAGTAATCCATTAAAGAGTGAATTTATTATCAAGCTCAAAATACTCAGCGTATTTCCACGCAAATTATTGAATTTTAATTGAAACCAATTATTTCCCCGGGCCGTAGCTGCGACTAAAATTCATGCAGAACGCCCGACACATACACACACACAGCGGCAATTAATTCGCCGAACACAGCACGCGAACACATTTTCCTTTTTTATATATACAAAAGGCCACCTAAATGTCTTTTCAAATTGAAGTGACGATGCAAAAAATATTTTTCGTCCAAACTCAAATGGTACCGCAAAGCCAACAGCCAATAAGAGTATTCCTTTCAAGGATATTTCCATCAAGGTCACTGATGTTTATCTTCGTGTAATAATATTTATAATTTCTTTTCTAATTAATAATTTCTTTTTTTTATCATTCCCTATTTTCTTTTTATTCTTTTATATGTGTAGCTGGTAAAAAAAATGTTTGAACAATTTAATTCCAAGTCTAAAAATCAAAATTCACGCATAGGAAACTACTCGAAGAGTTATAATCGAAACATCACTGGTTCCTGAGTGCAGCGACATATCGGCTAACCAAAACAGATTCAACTCTACAGGTCGAAGACGCAAATTTGAATGTTAAATGCTGACTGCCTCTTTTTTATTTTTTTTAATTATATGTTTTTTAGGTCACATTTTTGTCCAAATTTCTGTTGCAATTTTCGGGGAATTTTAGAAAGTAGTGTTCCTTTATCGCATTTTCCCCTAGTCAGAGGAACACTACTTTCTAAAATTCACTACTAGAGAAACACTAGAGAAATTCTTCGCGTAAAAATTCAAGCCATTGTATGAGCGAAAAATGAAAATCCTCTTGCGTGCGAAAAAGGAAAAAAATAATGGAAATAAGGATCTACTTCACTTTAGTAGAAGATTCTACTTTGAAGTGGGGATATCTCAGTCGGTAGAGCATCAGATTCTTAATCTGAGGGTCCAGAATTCGAGCCCCTTTTCGAACGACATTAGGATTTTCTTTTAGGACAACAGCCCGGGAGAGCTTTGTGGGTATAAAAAGGTGCCGGAGCTCTCCCAACGTGCGAAGGACGCTGAATGTATTAGACCGTAAATTTCCGACACTACCTGGGTCTTCTCTTAAAAGACTCAGGTGCCTTATGAAGATTTCTTCTACATAAAAAAGGAAGAAAAAAGATTCTACTTTACTAGCAGAAAATTAATAGAATTCCGGCCATTTCGAGTGTGAGAAAACTGTAAGCGTGTTCAAATTATCGATTAGTTGGTGTCCACACATTTACACTAATCCTTAAGTAACAAACTTATTTTAAAGTAAGTAAGTAAGTAAGAAAGTCATTTAGTAAGAGAGCAAGTAAGTAAGTAAGTAAGTAAGTATGTCAGTAAGTAAATAAGTAAGTAAGTGAGGCAGAAACTAAGTCGGTAAGTAAGTAAGTAAGTATGTAGGTAAGTAAGAAAGTAAGTAATTAAGTCACTAATTAATTAGGGAATTAAGTAGGTATGTAAGTAAATAAGTAAGAAAGTAAGAACGTAAGTAAGTATGTAAATAAGTATGTAGGTAAGTAAATAAGTATGTAAGTAAGGAAATACGTATGTAGATAAGTATGAAAGGTAGTAAGTAAGTAAGTAATTAAGTAAACATGTAAGTAAGTAAGTAAGTAAGTAAGTAAGTTTGTAATACAGTAGGAATATCATTAAATCAGTAGGTAATGTAGCAATTCACTAGGTACGTCTGTAAGACAGTAGATAAGTATTTAAGTCAGTTTGTATGACTGTAAATCAGTAGGTAATTAAGTTAGTCGGTATGTTAGTATGTAGGTCAGATTTTAAGTCAGTAATTCAGTAAGTTATATAGTAGGTCAGTATGTCAGTAAGTCAGTAAATAAGAAAATCAGTAAGTAAGTAAGTAAGTCGGTATGTATTTATTGATATCATAAATTTGTTACGTAAATCAGTAGGTCAGTAGGTAATTCATTAAGTCTCTAAGTAAGTCAGGAAGTCAGAGATTCAGTAAGTAAATGAGCTAGACAGTAATAAGTCAGTAAGTCAGTGAATCAGTAAGTCAGTAAGTATGTCAGTAAGTCAGTAATATGTGAGCAAGTTAGTACATAATTTAGTAATGCAGTAAGTAAGTCATTACGGAAGTAAGGAAGTAAGTAAGATATTAAATATTTCAGTAAGTCATTAATTCTGTGTGTAAGTCAGTGTGCAATTTTGTAAGGAAGTAAGTAAATGAGCATGTCTTTTTGTAAATCAGTGAGTCTGTAGGGAAGACATTAATACAGTAAGCATGTCAGTAAATCAGTAAGCAAGATAGTAAGTCAGTAAGTCAGTAGGTTGGTAAGCACGTAAGTCAATAGGTATGTAAGTCAGTTGGAAATCCAGTAAGTCTGTATGTAAGGAAATAAGGCAGTAATTATGTAAGTACGTCAATAAGTAAGTCAGTATGTACGTCAGTATGTACAATTAAATGTATAATTAATTTATCCAGTAAGTAAGAATGGACGTCAGAATGTTAGTCATTATTTTAGTGAGCCATTCAATAAGTCAGTAGGTATGTCAATAATTCAGTAGGAAGGTTAGCAAGTCAGTAGGTATGTTGATAAGTGTGCAGGTCATTGTGTAAGTCAGTAAGTAAGTGAGAAATTCAGTAAGTATGTCAGTAAGTGAGTAAACCAGTAATTAAGTGAGTAAGTTATTAAGTAAATGACTAAGGTAGCAGTAAGTGAGTAAGACAATAAATAAGACAGTAAGTCAGTAATAAAGTGAGCAAGCCATTAAGTAATTCAGCAGGACAGTAAGAAAGTGATTAAGTAAGTAGGTATGTTATCAATTCAGTAGGTAAGTTGATAAGTCAGTACGTAAGTCATTACGGGGTTAAATAACTTTGTAAGTGAGAAAGTATGTCAGTAAGTCAGTAAGTCAGTAGGTAATTCTGTATGTCCCTCGGTATGTCCGTAAGTAAGTATGTAAAAAAGTATTTAAGTATGTAAGTGAGTAATTTTGTAGGTCAATAATTCAGTAGGTATGTCAGTAATTCTGTATGTATGTCGGTAAGTCAGTTAGCAAGTCAGTAATTAAGATAGTAATACAGTAAATAATTAGACAAATTAATGACAGATAATGTTATTAATTTAGGCAGTAAGTTAGTAATGACGTGAGTCAAACAGTAAATATTTCAGTATATCAGTGAGGATGTGAGTAAGACAATAAGCAGGTCTGTAGTCAGGCATTCAGTAAACACGTAAGTAAGTCAGGAAGCCAGTAAGTAAGTCAGTATGTCAGTAACTAAGAGAGGAAGTTAGTAAGTCAGTAAGCAATTTATTAAGTCTTTTATTGACTGACTACTTCAGTAAGTAAGTTAGTAACTCAGTAAGTAAGTGAGTATGTCAGTAAGTAAGTCTGTAAGTGAATTGGTAAGTGAGAAAGTTAGTAAGTAAGACAATAAGTCTGTAAGCAAGTAAGTCAGTAATTCAGTAAGTAAGAAAGTAGGTAAGTATGTAAGTATGTCAGCAAGTAAGTAAGTCAGCAAATAATTCAGTATATTAGTAAGTAGGTCAGTAAGTCTGTGGGTAAGCATGTAAGTCACTACGTAAGTTAGTAATTGTGTAGGTCAGTTTGTAAGTCGGTAAGCAAGTCAGTAATTCAATAGATAATTCAGAAAGTCAGTAAGACTGTTCAGTAGGAAATTCAGCTTTTCAGTAAGCTGGCAAGTAAACAAGTTAGTTATTAAGTCTGTAATTCAGCAAGTAAGTTAGTAACTGTGTAAGTAATCGAGAAAATCAGTAAGGAAGTCTGCAAGTCATTAGTTAATTTAGCAATTGTTTAAGTTATTCACTAATTCAGTAAGTAAGTCAGTATGGCATTGGACAACTCAGTAAGGCAGTAGCTATGCAAGAAAGTCGGTAAGAAAGTAAGTAATTCAGTTCTTAAGCCGGTAAGTCAGTAGTCAAGTTAGTGAATCAGTAAATAAGTGAGTCAGTCAGTAAGCAAGAAAGTAAGTAAGTAAGTAAATAACGAAGTAAGTAAGTAAGTCAATAAGTAAGTAAGTAAGTCAGTAAGTAAGTAAGTAAGTAAGTTAATTTGTAATCATGTAAGTCAGTATGTCAGGAAGTGGGACAGTAGGTAATTCGGTATGTCAGTAATGCTGTAAGTATGTCAATAAGCCATTATGTAAGTCAGTAAGTCAGTAAATACGTTTGTAAATCAGTAGGTAAGTCAGTATATCAGTATGTAAGTCAGTAAGTCAGTAAATAAGTCAGTAAGTCAGTTGGTAAGCCAGTATTTCAGTAAGTAAGTCTCTAAGTCAGTAAGTAAGTGAGTAAGTCTGTATTTAATTGAGTATCTGAGTAAGTTTGTGAGTAAGTCAACAAATAGGTGTGTTGATAAGTGCATGTCAGTATGTAAGTCTTTAAACAGTTGGTATATCGTTAAGGACAAGTATATCACTAGGCAAGTAAGAAATTTAATAGGTAAGTCAGCCAGTCTGCAGGTCAATCTGTAGGTAAGTAACGATGTGAGTAAGGTAAGTCAGTAAGTCAGTAAGTTAAAGCAATTCAGTAAGTATGTGTGTAAGGCTGTAAATATGTTAGTAAGACAGTAGATAATTCAGTATGTCAGTAAGTAAGTGAGTAAAACTCTAAGTAAGTCATTAAGTCAGTAAGAAATTGAGCAAATCTGATATCATGTGAGCAATTCAATAAGCAAGTATGTAAGTCTGAACGAGAGTCAGTTATTCAGTAATGTAGGTATGCATATTAGTGGGTAGGTCAGTAAGTCGATAAATAAGTAATTAATTCAGTATGGGTGTTGTTAGTCACTGAATTTGTCAGAATGTCAGTAGGTAAGTCAGTGAGTCTGTAAGTAAGTGAACAATCCAGTAAGCAACTGAGTTATTCAGTAAGTGCCAGAAAGTCTGTTAGTATGTCTGTAATTCAGTACGAAAGTCAGTATGTCAGTAGGTCAGTAGCAAGGTTAAGCGACCACCATAGTGGCCCCGTATGGGATGGGTGAACGCGTCTAAGTCCACCCTATACTTCCATTCAACCTGTGTCTGGGGCAGGAGTCGCCACCGTCAGCACCACTGACGAGTCTGCTGGCGACTCCGAGACGAAACGCTTCCTTTACCATCATCCCTACCTTATCGACAATAAACCCAAATCAACGACAGCATACCACAGGTCCAGCCGGAAGGAGCAGAGTGGAGCGAGAGCAATAGCAGCGACAGTTACCGATGGTGGCCGGACAACACTGCGACGCAGCTACGACGTCTCCTCCATCCGATCTATTCCAGATGGCACTCCGACCTGGGACATGACAATATGGTGGCAGTGGTGGGATCGCGTCCGACTATAACGGGGCATCCACGGAAACACAGGCTTACAGGTCAGTGGCTTTACTGGATTGAGAGTAATGAGGATGAGTTTCCACTCAAAGCAGGTAGTCGCCGAGTCTTGGAGTGAAGCACGTTCGACAGGAGGGGGAAGGCGTCTTCTTCCTTCCTTACCGTAAAGATCGCGCACGAGTTTGCGTAAGTGATATTTCCTACCGGCGCGGCGCGCTCGCGGCATTTATCGTTACGCTCATACGCACAATTGAGTATACCGAGCAGCTGTGTCTGCACCTTTGTATATCGCCAGTACTGGATTCCTATTTATCGTCTATGACTGTGCAGCTGTGTCTGCACCTCCGTCGTATAGAGAAATAGGGGTCGTAAGAGCTTTGCTAATTAAAATGATATCTCGCGTTAATTGATAATTGTATTAATAAATGTTACTTATACGTGAAGATAATGAGTAATGCAAGAGAATAGTTAATAATAAAATATATTCTTTAGATTTGTTATATAATTATGTTAACAAATTCTATGCGCGAACAACGGTATGTTCGCGGTTGATTATCGGAGCTGCATCACGGTGGTGCAGCGTGCTTCGCGGGACAGGAGTCGAAGACACTAGTCTTCTCGCACTCCCGGTACGGACGTCGATTAAGACGGGTTGAAGCTGAGAGTAAGACTCTGAGGACGATTTGCTGGGCTCGCGTTGCCCTATTTATACCTGGTTTGAAGTGCTTATTCTGGGAATTTAGGTGAAGAGGGGATAAGTGTTTAAGATTTGCGCGTTACGCGTGGGAGGGCCGTATGTTTTTTGTAGTAGCTAGGCCAATGATGAGTGGTTAGATGTTTGAGTTATAATTTTGAGTATGTGGCGTGAGGAGTGTCGTTATAACGACAGAAAAGTTCTTCGATTCGTTTGTCTGTTTCCCAGGTATTAGCACGTCTGGTTGGAGGGTGTGCTCGGTTAGAGTTACTATTTATGGTTTCGGAGGCTGCTTTGTGTAAACCGAAGGCAAATGTCGGTCGTTAGACATCACAAAGGATTCGTCGATATCTGACCGAAAACGGTCAAGGCTGAGATATTTCACGTATTACCACTGTTTCGCCGTGAAATCTTCATGATCTCTGTGAAATAGCAAGTTTCGCAGATGTCTGAACGAAACTTGCTATTTGAGCGAAAGATACCAATATTTCACGTGTTTATACGTCGGGCGATCTACGCTTGGTTTCCGTAGAATAAACACGCGCAGCCATTATAACCTTAAGTTGTAAGAGTCACACACAAACCGAGCAGACCATACTCTACGACCAGATAACATAAATTCTGGGAATCAGACATAACCAATCAAGAACCCTTCTTTCGTTATAACGACATATTCCAGCCCCACACTCCAATATGTAACACAAACACCTAACCACTCGATATTGGCCGAGCTGTGACGAAAAACACACGGCTCTCCCACGCGCAATATGTACTCCTAAACTACTTGACCCCACTACGGCTAAATTCCTGGAAAGAGCATTGTACCAGGTGTAATTAGGGTAACGCCAGGCAGGAGAGGCTTACTCGCATGATACTCACTAGAGGATACTCACATACGCTCTTTCGCGTAAGGAGTCACGTCGAAGTCGACGTCCGTTACTCGTACCAGGATTGCGAAAAGACTAAAGTCTTCGGCTCCTGTCCCGCCAAACACGCTGCACCGCCGTGGTGTAACTTCGATTATGAATGTTTAACCGCAAGCATACCGTTGCTCGTGTCCGCCGCGCATCGAAGGATTATTGTTAAAGCAATTGTAACTAAACATACAGAATATATTTTATTATAAACATTCTCTCGCCCTATTCATTGTATTCACGTATAATTACGTAATATCCAATCGTTTCTAACCACGAGATATTATATCATTCAGCAGAAGTTCTTACGACTCCTATTACTCTACAACGACGGAAGTGTAGACACAGCTGCACAGTCATTGACGATTAATTGGAATCTAGTGCAAACGAGATACAGTGGTGCAGACACAGCTGCACGGTATCCTCAATTGCGCGCTTGAGCGTTACGATACATGCCGCGTGCGCGTCGCGCCGGGAGAAATTATCACATGCGTAAACTCGTGCGCGATCTTTATTACAAAGCAGGTAATAACCGCCTTCCCTTCGGTATCGAACGTACATTATGCCTGGACCGGTCGACTACCTGCTCTGAGTGGAAGCTAATCCCCATTACCTTCGAGACGACAGAGCCGACCTGTAAGCCCGTGGATTTCCCGCTATAGTCGGACGTACGCACCGGCTGGACAAAAAGGTTGCTACAAACGACGTGTGCCGGTGCTGGAAGTCGTTAGCGCGATAATTCCGCCAAGACGACGAACCGGGACGTGACACAATTCAAATTCTTCCTCATTGACTCTGACTGTTTATCATATCGATTTTATGGTCTTGTGTATCGTTATGTTATTCTACGTCTTGTGTATCGTTATGTTATTCTACGCTTCGCGGGGTTCACAAAACGGTTTTTTAATATATAACAACAATCTTGTAACATTTATCGGAACTTCAATTTTACGGTTACCGTGCGTGGAATCATGTTTGTACTCACCGCGCAAAATTTTCGACATTTGTACCGTCAATATATTTTCTCAATCTGATGGTATTGGATTATTCTATGCATCATGGGGATCACAATAGGTATATAACGACGATTTAATAATACTTATCTTCGCCGTAATGATACAATCCTCCGGTACGGGCTTACATATGACAATTCAAGATTTTTGAAATCTTGTCAAGAACGCATTTTGTCAATGTATTATTTCGATCTGATTTTCTTAAATTATTGTAAGCATCGTGGGTTTCACAATGAACTGTTTTTTAATATATAGCGACGATCAAATGTTATTTCACCACCAGTGTGTGTTAGGGTCCTCTTGTACTTTTCGGCGGTTAGGGTCCTCTTGTACATATGGCCATTCAAAATGTTACACTCTTTCTGTCTATATGTTATCTCTCTCTGATTATCTTACATTATTATATAACATTATTATATAACATTATACATTATTATAATCTTACATTATTCTACGCATTTCAAGGTTCACAAAGATGTTAATTTTTTATATTATAACGGCGATCAAACATGATTTATCGACTCTGAAATATTACGGTCCTCAAGTACATTTCGGGGCTTTTATATGACGGTTTAAAATTTTCGAAATTAAATCTGTCTATACGTTATCTCGATCTCGATCTTTGTTCTTATATTATTCTATGTTTCGCGGGGTGTACACCATTTTATTGTACATATATATCGTCGAATATTATTTATCGAGCTTGATATGCTCGGTATGCCGGTACGTGGAGTGAAGTTTGTACTTGGGACATAAAAATTATCGACAATCATTCTACCAGGATATCATGACGTTCTGATGATTTCATATTATTCTACTACTTGCCGGGATGACTTGGAGGCTGTTATTGCAAATGAAAATCATTTAACATTTTTTATAGAAAATGATGTATTGCGCTATACATGTAAATGGAAAGACATTTACGTATGGCCATTCAAAATTTTCGAAATTCATTTTGTCAATATACAAAATCGAACTGACTGTCCTATGTTATTCGACGCATCGCGTTCACTATGTATGCGAGTTTATTGCACATAAATATTAACCAGTTTTATTCATCTAGCCTGAAGTATTACGTGTTATGTAGTTTTCATATGTCACATCAATATTTTCGACATACATTCAATCAGTATATCATATCGACTTGATGGCCGTGCATTATTTTACACATAGCGCGGGTATCAATAAAAACTATTTCATTGTTCTTGAATATTTTCTAATATTAATTTTGAGCGACAGATCCTACTGATTTCCGATACGCTGGACGAGGTTTGAATATGATACTTCGAAGTAACCGACATTCATTCTATCAATAAATCATATTGTTGTGATGGTCTTATAACATTCCACACAACTACGGAATCGTAATGAACAAAATTTATGGTACATAACTATCATCTAATATTACTTATCGAGCTTGAAATATTTAAGGACTTCCGGTACGTGGAATGATGTGTACATATTAAATTTCAAGGTTTTCGACACTCATTCTGTCACAAATCATATTGATGCGATGGTCTTCTATTATACCACGCATCGCGGGAATCACTTTTAACAAGCTTCATTGTACATAAATATCATCTAAAACTATTTATCGATTCTGAAATACGACGGTCCTGGTACGTGGTTTTCATACCTTTGTCACGTCCCAGGCTACGCCATCTGGAGTAGTTCGGTGGATGGAGTCGTAGCTGCGTTGAGTTGTCTGACCTTGGTTGCTGCTGTTCCTGGGTCCACTCTGCTCCTTCCAGCTGGTCCTGTGGTCCGCTGTCGATAAGGTAGGTATGATGGTAAAGGAAGCGTTTCGTTTCGGAGTCACCACCAGACTCGTCAGTGGGGTTGATGGTGGCGACCTTTTTTCCGCAGTTGTTGAGTTCCGCGACGTAGTATACTTCTGACGTAGTAGTTAATTAAGTCGCGGCTTCGTTGATTCAACGCCAACGTCGGCAGACGTCACACCATTCAATATATTCGACAAACATTCTATCAATATTTTATGTAAAGTTCTATCTAATGGCATTATATTATTCTACGCTTTGGGAGAATCACAACGATAATAATTTTATTGAACACAAATATCTGTTAATATTATTTATCTAGTTGGAAATATTACGGTGTTTCGGTATGTAGAATGAGGATTACATAAGGCAAATCAACTTTTTGAATATTTATTCCGTCATTATAACATATAGATTTAACCGTCTTATATTATACTACGCATCGCTGGGTTGACAATGAACGTCATTTTTTGTACAGTTATGTCACCTAATATCATTTACCAAGCTTGAAATGTTACGTAGTTCCGGTACATTGAATTAAGTGTACATACATCAATAATCAAAATTTACCACATTCATTCTGACAAGGAATCATATAGCTTTTATTGTTTTATATAATACTACATAGCTTTTATTGTTTTATATAATACTACACAGGAGAACATTTATTTTTACATAAATATCATTTAATATTATTTATTGAGCCCGAAGTATTACTGAACTCCTGGTACGTGGAATTATGATTACATTTGTCCGTTCATAATTTCCGCACTCAATCTGTCATTATATCATATAGATTTTATGGCCTAATATCATTGAACGTATCATGTTTTCAATGTACACCATTTCATTGTACAAAAGTATCATCTAACACAGTTAAATGTGCTTGAAGTTTTAGAGATTTCCGTTATGTGGAATGAGGTTTACATATGGTTATTCAAAATTTTCCACTTTCATTCTGTCGATGTATCTTATCAATCTTGTTCTCTTATATCTTTTTACGCTTCGCGGTTTTTCCAAAGAATAACATTTTTTTGTACATAGATGTCATACAATGTTATTTATGAACATGAATTATTATTATTAATTATGGTGTTCCGGTACGTTGAATGAGGCATACATATGTCCATTAAAAACTTTCCACATTCATTCTGTGAATATATCATACCGATTTTATGGTATTATATTATTCTACGCAGCACGGGGTTCTGAATGAACAGCATTTTTTTCTACACAAAGATGATGTAACATATTTTATCGAAGCTGCAATATGATAGAGTTCCTGTACGAGGAATAACGTTTACATATGGCGCTTCAAATAATTCCACATTCTCTGTCAATATCGATTTCATGTGCTATATTTTTCTAAGCATCGATGGGATTACAATGAATACCACCGTACTTAAATACCATCTGATATTACTTAAACAGCCTGAAATATTTCGGAATTCGTTTACGTGACATGAGAATTACATATGAAAATTCATAACTTTCTACATTCAAGTATGGATAGTAATCAATATATCATAGTGGTTTGTGGGCTTATAGTATACTACGAATCGCAGGGTTTACGAAGGACACCTCTTTTTGTACACAAATTTCATCTAATATTGTTTCTGTAATATATCGGGGCTGTAATATTATGAGGTTCTGCTAGGTGGAAATAGGCTACATATGAGTGTCTAAAATTTCCAACATTCATTCTACCAATATGTCATATCGAATTTATTGTCTCTTACCATGGTATACAATTCGGTGTTCATAATGAAAAGCAATTTTCTTGCACATAATTATCATTTATTATTTTTTAACGTATCTGAAATATATTACAGAGTTCCTGTACTTGGGATGAGGTTAACAAATGAAATTTCAAAACTTTGCACATTCGTTCAGACCATAAATCATATCGATTTTACGCTCTCATTCCACACGTATCGCGGATTTTACAATGAGCAACATTTTTTGTATACACACATCATCTAATATCATTTACCGAGCATGAAATTTTACGCTGCTGCGTTACGTGAAATGAGGTTTACTTTGGACGATTCAAAATTTTTCACTTTGATTCTGACAGGGTATCATATAGTTTTTGTGGTTTTGCATTATAATGCGCATCCCGGGATTCACAGTGAACGTCATACATTTGTTCAAAAATATCATATGATGCGTGCATGAAATATTACGAAGTTCCGTTACGTGGAATAAGTTTTACACGTGTCACTTCAAAATATTCAAAAATTACTCTGTCATATGAATTTTATGGCTTTATATTATTATATGCATCGCGGAATTCACTACGAGAACAATTTCTCTGTACATAAATGTCATTTAACTATATTTATCGAGCCCAAAAGATTACGGGGTTCCGTTACGAGATGTGAGGTATACATTTGATAGATCACAGATTTCGACTCATCCTGTCAATATGTCAAATATTATTCTACGCATCGCGGTGATGGACATCACTTTACTGTAAATAATTATCACCTGATACTACTTATCATTCCTGATATATTACGTGCTCCGGTCCTTGGAACGAGGTATAAATAAGGCTTTTTAAAACTTTCGAATTTCATTCTGTCGACATATTATTTCGATTTGATATCACTATATTATACTACGCAATGAGGGAGTCACAATGAATACTACGTTTCAATATGTAACGACGATCTGATATTATTTATCAACTTCGAAATATTACTGTTCTCCATTAAGGTGCTTATATATATCTGTTCAAAGTTTCCGATATTCATTCTGACAATATATTATTTAGATCCGATGGCTTTATTTTATTCTACGCTTCGCGGGTATCACAATGATTACAATTATTTAATATATAACGGCGATATAATATTATTTAATATTGTAATAATAATATAATATTGTAAATTAATATTGTAATAATAATATAATATTGTAATAATAATAATAATAATAATTACGTAATATTACAGATAATATTCAGCTCCGGTACAGTTTGTTGTTTATGTATGCAAATTCATTACATACACATTCGTTCCGTCAATATGTCATCTCGATCTGATGCCCCTGTAATATTCTACGCATCGCAGGAATCATAACGTACTCAATTTCTCAATACGCATCGATGATTTAATGTTATTCATCGACTACGAAATATTACGTTCCTCCGGTACGGTTCGCAGATTACATATAAAATTTCAAAGCATTCGATATACATCAGTCAGTGTATTATTTTCATCTGATTGTCTTATATTATACTACGCATTGCGGGGAACACGATGCACAATTATATGCTATACTACGACCATCTAGTTTATTGAGCCTGAATTTTTACGGTGTTTTTGTACTGATCACTCAAAACTTCCGACATTCATACTGTCTAAATATTATCTCGACCTGATGTTATTATATTATTATACGCATTTCGGGGATCACAATGAACATAATTTGTTGTATTACAACGATGTATTACAACGATCTAATATTATTTGTCGAACCCGAAATCTGAGGTACCTCTAATACATCTCGGCGGTCACATGTGACTATTCAAAACATTCGAAATTCATTCTGTCATAATATTATGTGTATCCGACTGTCTAATATCATTTTATGCATCGCGGAGAACACTTTCAAAACATCCCTTTGATATATAACTACGATCCGTTACTATCTATCGATTCGAAAATTTTTGCGCTCCTCCGATACCGTACAGGCACTAAATATGACAATTCAAAATTTTCGACATTCATTCTGTCAATACATTATCTCGGTCTGATGATGTTGTATTGATTTTTTAATATATAACGACGATCAGATGTTATTTATCGACGCCGAAATATTTCGGTCGTCCTGAATTTTTCGGGGCCAACATAAGTTAATTCAAAATTTTCGACATCCATTCTGTCGATATATTATCTTGACCTGATTGTCTTATATTTTTCTACGCATCGCGGGGAACACTATAAACATTCTTTTTTTAATATAAAAACGTTCTAATATTATTTATTTGACACTGAAGTTGTACGGTGGACCGGTAAGTGTTCATATTCCCCTTGAAATTTCTCGACATTCACCGTATCAGTATATGAACTCGATCTGATTGTCTTATATTATTGTACACATCGATGGGTTCACTATGAAATAGTTCTTTAATACATACAGGTTTTATAATATTATTTGACTCTGGAAACCGTAATACTTCATTGTCGATAAATAATATAGTATCGTCGGTATACGTCGGTATCGTCGGTATACGTAAAGAAATTGTGTTCATAGTGATATAGTGACCCGCAATGTATAGGACTATATAAGACTACCAGGTCGATATTATAATGACAGAGTGAATAACAAAAACTATGTATTTTGATATGTATACATTCCACACACAGGAATTCCGTACTGATTCATGATATTTATGCTGAGTCTGATGATATTTATGTATAATAAAACGGTTTCCTCCGCGGTGCGCAGAATATTATCGAATGAAGAATGTTACCATCAAATCGATATGATATATAAGGATAGAATGAATGTCGAATATTTTTCATGGTCATATGTGAACCTCATTCCATGTACCGAAGTCCGTAATATTTCATGATTGATAAATAACATTAGATGACATTAAAATTCTGTTCAAACTGATATGTCGATCGTCTAAAAAATACGATAAATTGACAAAATGAATGACGGAAATTTTGAATATTCATACGTTATCCTACGTACGGAAATTCCGTAACATATTCAAGCACGACAAATAATATATGATATTGTTGTACACAAAAGTGGTGTTCATTGCGAATTCCGCGATGCTTAGGAAAATGTAAGACTATAAAACAGATATGATGTATCGACAGAATGAATGTGGAAAACTTTGACTGTATGAGAATATCATTCCACGTATCGGTACGTAATTATAATACAGGCTAGGCATATAATATTACATGATACTTATGTATAAATGATATTCAATTATTTATAAATGGTATTCATACCCGCATGCGTAGAATAATATCAGAATATAAAATCGATATTATTTATTGTCAGGAAAAATATGGAAAATTTTGGAGCGTTATATTTAAACATTTCAGGTACCGGGACACCGTATCGTTTCGGGCTAGATAAATGGTATTAGATGATATTTATATATAAAGAAATGGTGTTTATTACGAAACCCGCGACGAATAGAATAACATAATACCATAAAATATTATATTTTTATTGTATTTTGAGTGAATGATTGTAGAAAATTTTTATTCGTATTATGTAAACATCATTTAACGTATCGTACTCTGTAATGTATAGATTAGATAAATTTAGGTGATATTTATGTACAAAGAAGTTGTGATGTTCATTGTGAGCTCCACGATGCGTAGAATAGTATAAGACTATCAGATCGGGAAAATATATCTATGAATCTAGTGGTTTTTAATTGAGTACATTGGAACCTCATTCCACGTACCGGAACTCCGTAATATTTCAGGGGAGTTAAGTAACATTAGACCGTCGTCATATATTTGAAATAATATCACACAACTCCAAGCTGTTATGATGGATACAGGTCTTTCGTCAACCCGTTTCATTTATTCGCCAGTTACACTCTCATGGCGACGCGTCGTCTGAATTAGCGCTCGTAACAAATCCGATCGAATAACAATTTACCACACTTTCTACTAGCAGTGAAGCATTAGACAGTTGACATCAACACTTTCCAACGTGTTCTGCTTGCAAAACCCAACAGGTATCAAATCTTTCTTCCATATCGACAAATTAATTGTGTTCCATATCGACAAATAAAACGTGCAAGCAGAATTACGTTCGAAATCATACGGTAGTTTAATTTTTAACCAACGTTCGTATATGTCTGTCCCTAATTTTTGTGGTATTTATCTAAATTTAGAATATACCATGCCGTTTAGAAAAGACTACGCAAGCACGCGCGCGCGCGCACACACACACACACAAATACACCACGCCTTAAAATTAATCTGATAAAAAAATAGCACTCGGTGTCGAATCTACTTAGTTTATTCCTGTAACTAACTGGAAGAGAACAATGAAATTTGTTATAACGAGAGAACCTCAGTAGTTTTAAAATAAATCAGACTTCACGGCCCGGACAATGACATTGATTACAGTATAATCACGGTAATAAAATCGTACGTCTGAAGGACTAGAAATTACTTTGAAAAAATATCTTACGGTTTTCTGTATCTGCATACGCAGAAGATCCAGCGGAACATGTGTATGGACCTTTATAGGCGAAATGCGCTTCCTAAGCTACAGAAGAAGCTTGAAGTATGCAGTAGCATTTACCGAAGACGGACAAACGAAGCACTTGACCATATCACAGTTACGCTTGCAGTACAATATTTCGTCTTACTAAACGAACGTACACTGTGCCGAATTTTTGTTGAAGTTTTATCCAGCAACTTACAGCGTCGTCGACGAAGCCAGTTGCGCTGCGAATGTGTTCGAAACGATCAGCTGTTTCGGCAAAAACTTGGACGGACTGGAGAAAAAAAAGGGAAGCATGAATTCTCGGCGGCTTTTAAAAGGAACTTCACACACAATGCAGATGTGTCATCCTCCCTGCGTTCTACCATGCCTTGAACACCAAGATTCATTAACCAGTCAAGTCCTGTTTGTGCCTTCCTTCGTATCTCTCTTAATCGAGGGATGGAATAATTTGAAGGTAGGCNTTAATCGAGGGATGGAATAATTTGAAGGTAGGCTTGTGGAACTTAAAAGAACAAGGACCGGAAAATTGTCAACTGTTTTTAATTCGGTTCGATTTTTGATTACTTTTACTTTATTTCTGCTTCTACTACGTCTTTTTTTAACTTCACTTTTTTTAACTTTGATATGACGTCTATATTATTTGACTTTAACCCTTTTCGGTATTTGTCAGCATAAGGGTACGATTGGACATTCCAATGAACAGCTGGGACACTTGAATTTACTAAACGTTTGAAAATATGTGTGTCGAAAGGCACGCGCGCGCACACACACACACACACACACATACACACATATTCAAGCTGAACAAAAGAAAGGATTGTGACAATGTATTTACATTACCAATGGAACACGAAATTACGCGAAAGCCAAGGACTTGACCTATTCTGGATTTAGCCTTATTTTTGCATTCAAGCTCTTCATGCATTTGAAACGTTAATGCAATTTTTTCTGCCAACTAAAACGCTTCATGGACTATATTGACATGGGGCTGTATTCAATGTGATATTCAGTACTTGTCGGGAGCTTACATTTGCATGATTAGAGTTGAAGTCATTAATCATTTGGAAATTACGAAGAAAAAGATTTGAAATTGGAGGAGAGAAGATGCACGGAACGTGTAAGTATGTAGAAGCACAGACCATCTTTAACTACACTTGTACTTCGCACTGACCGTTATGAAAAAATGAGTTCGTAATTTAACCAAAAAAAGATTTGAAATTGGAGGAGAGAAGATGCACGGAACGTGTAAGTATGTAGAAGCACAGACCATCTTTAACTACACTTGTACTTCGCACTGACCGTTATGAAAAAATGAGTTCGTAATTTAACCAAAACAGCATAACGTTTGTTGCACATCGAATATCATACAATCTTCTTTTATTCAAAAAAGTTTTTTCCTATTGTCGATAGTAAAATAAATTTTCGACATCTTGGATCGAATTTTCGCGATATGCAATACTTT
>NIPQ01101479.1:0-18920 GCA_002806875.1 Lepidotrigona ventralis hoosana
AAGCTTCACTAAGAAAATATACAACATTCTTCTCATGAAAAATTTTGAATTAGAAAACACAAATGAAATATGAAACATTGACGAAAATATTACCATGGTCAAAATGATCTATAGTCCGAACGTGATTAGTACGATTAATATTAATATCAGTATAATTCAAGAGAAGAGACACTTTTGTTCATGCTTCATCTGCAACAATCTGATATTAATAGATATGTGTATGAATAATAGATTAATGTTATAGCACAGTATATACGTACAGCTGCAGCATATTCGTAACAATGTACACGTAGGTTAGCTGTGTACATACTCTTTCGTTATTTACTTACAATTAGTTGACATATTCGATGTGCAGATAATCGTGTTTGATCACAAGTTGGGAAAAGACGCAGCTGCAACGACCACGATGTCGTTGAAAGCAGCGAGAGAGAGAGAGAGAGAGAGAGAGAGAGAGAGAGAGTAACTTAATGGCCGTTTCTCAGAGCTCTCCATGTCCCGGGAGGTGTATGAAATCTTAATATCCCTTATTACCGTGCTCCTAATTAACGGGCCTGTGGAAGCCACTCGGATAACGTATTTCTCATTTCACTGGGCCAGACTACGGTTACATTATAATGAGCCTTTAAATCCGAATTCTTGAGATATTCCATACCATTTTAGAGTGGGCTCAAGAGCCGTCCTTGACATCTCAATTTTTGTACATTCGTGCTTTCCTGATCTTGAAACACACAGTTACAGTCCGATAATTTTGCAGATTGTTACGTACGAAATTTGATCTTGTTTTCTCGTAAATTACTTCGCTAGATTTGCCAGCTTTGAATAATATTTACATGTAGTTAAATGGAATTCGAGTTTAATGGTAATAATGATAGAATTACATCTACGTAGTAATATTAGTCGATAATCGAACAGGAATGCGTATTTCTGCATTCTATACGTAGTTATAAAGAAGATTATATATTTCGTACTGGCAACATGATGAACAAATTACCGAGTTACATTACAAGACTTGATAACACTGGTACAGTACAGAAATACAATTTGAAACTTTCATCACTGTTAGATCGTAAATTGTGCTTCAACAAGCTTTGATACTTTTTACCTGGTAACATACGAATTAGTATTCCGTTACAAAAATTATCAATAATACTTTTCATCTTTCTGTTACAGGTGAGCTGAAATTCTGTACCGTGATTTCTCGCGTCATCCTGTGACGTAAGTAATGATTCAGTGGATGACCATTTCGCACCCGCGTCGAAATGATCGTTCGTTACCTACGCCTTTGACCCCGCGCCACCAGCTAATCCTTCGAACGAGGAAGGGTGCAATTTACTCGAGTGTCAGTTGAAAACGTACTGTCACACTTACGATCCATCGACCAGACGTGATGCATCGTTTTCGCGAACGTTTTCTCCTTACGCGGCAGTGGAAATCGAAGGCAGCTCCTTTTAAAGAAATTTCTTCCGTAGTAGAATATTGTTCACAAGCATTCGGATAGAGTTCGAATAGAGTTCGAAAGGGACTCATTACACCCAATCAAATTTTTCTGACAGAATAATTTGATGACGAATAATTTATGAAACGCTTTACGAAATCTTTGTTCAAAAGATATTGGGCAAATTCTTTCGCAATTTCAATATTTATTCATTCGTGGAATTCATCCAAGCTTAAATTCATCGATTGATTAGAAAAGGAAATGAAAACTTGGCTCTTGGGTTAACGTCAAGTCTTCATCTTTTTTTTTTTTTTTTTGAAATCTCGAAAACACACGAAAGGTTGGATAAATAAGATACTCTCGAAGCACAAGAAACACTTGAAACGTTTTCCGAAATGATAAATAATAATGATAGATAAATAATCCGTAAAATAATCGTAATGTAAAGCTTCTCTCCAGGACGTCTCACGTTTAAAATTATCCAGATATGTTCTGTGAACAGTACTATGTACTACAGGTATCTGGACCGTTTATTTTGAAAGTGATGTAAGTCCATTTTGGTAAAAAAATGAGATATCACATAATTTGTGATTAATTTAGTGTAAACTTTTTATTTATAACTAGTTAATATTTAATATCTTAAAAAATGCCAATGCTTTGTTCAATTTAAAATTGGCCAATAAATATAAATATAAGGGTATGGAGTAGTTACCTTATATACCTCCTGTGCATCATGAATATTTCAAAACACTGCCACATAAAGAGCATAAATAAATAATATCAATATCTCATGTTATGTTTGACAATATATAAATATAATTAACGTTCAAAATAAAAAATACTATTCCTATTTTATTTCTTGTTATTTATATAAACAAAATTGGATTAATACAAAATATATTTTAAGTGATATTTAATTTTTCATAATTGAAATTAAATGATTTTTACAATTGACTAATTATGAAAAATGGTGTAAGTCCATTTACAGCCCGTGAATATATATTCTTTTAGTTAAATCCGTCTAAAAGAAATTTATATATAATCAAATTACATATTGATAAATTAGCAGAAACATTGCCAGACTTGACACAATCAATTTATATTTTTGAATTTGACTAATATGCTAACCTTTAATTTTCTCGAAACAACAAAAAATGGACTTGCACCACTTTCAAAATAATAATAATAATAAGAAGAAGAAGATTCTTTCTCCTTCTTTCGTTATGCACAAAAGTCGCGCCCTCTTTCCTTCGTCTCCACCTTCTCGCGATTATTACCCTTTCGAAAAGCGAAACAGCTGCAACGCACCAGTCTCGCATCCATGTCTGATACACGACCTCCAGGGAGATTTCATATGGCAGAGGTTGCGCTCGGATATTCCCCGCGAAAGTCCCTGAGAATTGCAAATGTTTCGCCACTCCTCCCCCCTCCCCCTCCCCGGGGTCGCCACGCTGTCTCTTCCACAGCTCTGGCCATCTCGTCTCTCTCTCTCTCGTTTTCGCTTTTTCTTCGCCACCTCTTGTGTTCACCGCCTCGTCCCGATCGTTTCGTTTCCTCGCAGACGCTACGATGCAACGGCACTCTTTCGCCGTGGATATGGGAATTTCATATGCGCGCGATACGCGCGCGATACGCGCGCCAGCATCTCGCAACGGGGGCCCCTGCCGTTCTTTTAGAGAGATAACGCAATTTCTCTGGCCGACTTACTTCGCGGTCACCTTTGACATTTTCACGTTGTCCCGCTTCCGTTCTCTTCTTCCCCAGGACCCGGAGACCAACTTGTCAAGTTTTTCCTTTCCGTTTCACGTCGGCGAGGATTTACGAGATGTATTTGAGGGAGAAATATCTCGAGCGGCATTTACCGGGATACAACTCCTCCTCCGCCCGGTTCCGTTTTAGTGTATTTTCCGATGCTGTGTGCCCGATGGGTTTGCAAAGGGAATCGTATTCGATATCGTATTTATAATACATACGCGATGTCACATCACGGGTCGCTGAGCTTTTGAAAAATTGAGGAAATATCCTTATACAGACGTTGGTCGTGTTTGAGGTTGTCTTCTCGGGATGTTTCGAGGGTTCATTCGATTTGAAAATTTGTTGCTCGCTTTTTTTCCTCTTCCTCTTTTCTTTCTTCTTTTTTTTAGTGAACTTTATTTAGTGAACTATGAAAATTCTAACCACTGAAGTTTAGATTTAGGTAAATATTTAAAAACATTTTCCTCTCCTTTGTCAAAAATATCCTCCCCCCCCCCCTACAGTTTCTTTATTAAATTTTTTGAAAACAACTTTCTCAATTGAAAAACATTGTAGTATGTATACATCTCATTTTAGACAATAGACTATTTCATAGAATGAACTTTTTTCAAGCGATCAGGGCAATTGCTTCAGAAAAATATCAAACGTTAAAACATCGTGCAATTGAAGTGATACCCTCGTAGGTTCGTTCTTCACATACCTAAGTTAAATCGACGCTATTAAATTCAGACAATGAATTTTACTTTTTTCAAATCCAAAGAAACATACATGCCCGAAATAACACGTTTCGCGTAATCGTGGCAAGTACTTTTCCTTCGCGAGTTCGTTTCCCAATTACTTTGTTTTTTCGGCAGAAAAAAGGGGAAAAAAGGTGAAATTCTTCGCCTCTTGGAGAGTAAATGGCACCGTTGTTGGATACGAGATGGCGAGCAGCTGCGAATTTGCATACGTTTCAGCCACAGAGAGGCAAGAGTTTATTTTCCGCGTGGCCCGGCCATCGAACGAACGATCGGTTGTCAGATATCGAAGGGACGGCTTTATTCCGCGACTACGCGGTGGCCTTTTCATTGAACTTAATAACGAGCGAGGTGTCTATCGACGTGAACGTATAGTTTGTCATAAGATCGGGTATATTAAGTATCCGTATATCAGACTGGCTGGCGTTCGCCAGATCGCGGATCCCCGTGTTGAAGCACGGGGCCAGCAGCCAGTCGGCCATAAAGCGATTTACGAGCGTCGCAGATTTACCGGGCGAAATTGCGCCTCGCGTCGTCTCCGGGAATATCATTTTTCGCGCTTAAATCGCCACCTCCGTCGTTGTTCGTGACGCGCGCGTTCTCGAGAATCTTCGCGAGAAATGTCACGATATCAAACAGAGATTGTTAACATATCTACAACAGACGTAATATTTTATATCAATGTTATTACAAAAATACTAATATAAATGAAAATGTCTATCAACACTGAAATAACCGTATTAAAATATTCTACGTGTAATTCTGATTTTTATGATAATTGAAATAAATACAGTCTCCTGTCCAAACAGAAATTGATATTAATCTTTTGAAGAACATCCGTATCTTTTGAGCATTTGTAAAAAAAACGGAAGTTTGAAATCAATCGTATTGATAGATTCGATTGTCCCGGCGGGAAAGTGTTAATATACTTTATGGAGAGGATTCGCAAGCTGAATCCTTCTTGATAGATTCTCCAATTTATTAGCAGCGATTTGTCCCACCTTCGCACGAGATCAAATTTTAAATGATCAATTACGTAGCGATGGTTAGCTTTAAGTCGGCTTGATGATACGAACGCAACTTCACCGCTATTTTCGAATTCTAAATTTTCTCATAAATTTCCAATTCATACATTCACATCAGATGAACATTCGTGAATTGAACCTCCTCGTAGATTATTTAATTTCCTGTCGACAGAATGTCTTAATTTCGAAGGGGATTTTTAAATGATTAATTATGTCAATATGATGGCGATAATTAATCTTAAAGCGAGTTTATGATTTCTGAAAAATTCGTATTTCGAGGAAGAAACGAATTAGAACGAGAAATTAATTATTACGTTGCACGATACTTTCAACTTCTGTCTGAACCGATTTTTTGTTTTTCATACAAGTGAATTTCGAGTAACTTGAAGCGTAGATGACAATCAGAATTTTCTTTCTATCCGACTGTTGCGAACTTAGAACCTAGCTGTTAATTTATCGGTTACAAATTTTACCTTGCGTCGTTGCATCGTAACTGGTAACGCGTGATTCTAACCACCGTAAATAGCGGTCCATCATGAAGCCCATGGGCGCATCATTGAAACTGGCCGAGCGACCGTTCTTGCGTTGAATTGGCAATAATCATTTGCCTAATGGACATTTTAGAGGAAGCGTAGCCCAGTGAAAAGGGTACCTCCGCGGTAATGGCATGATTTTATCCGAACTTTTATTCGAAAGCGTTCGAAACGTTTGCGAATTGCTTTGAAACCAGTCCGATGAGCGTCGAATATATTCGCTTAACGAAACGAAATCGCATCGTCGAACCGCCAGTCGTAAGTGTGTTGATTCGCAAGATTACTTTTATCGATAAAATTTGGCTTGACCTTGATGGTTAAATTTTTTTCTCCAATTAAATGTATCGGCGGAGAGAATGGGCAGTTATGAGAAATTATCAATCGTTGTGATTTTTTTATTTGTCTTCTTATACTGATTAATGCCAATTCTCAGATTCTTGTGTACAAATTTCGTTCGCAAGCGAAACGAAATTTATTCGATTGTTATTTTCATTTGATGATGCGAACGTTTGAAATGTTCATGGATTGATACGTTCTCCTCTCGAATTTCTCTGAAAATTATTGCCGTTCATCTGTCAAAATTAATGTACGATTTTCTCTTTCTTTCGTCGAGAAATCGTGCAAGAAGATTTACAACGAAAGTGCGAAACTGTGTGATCGCGGCGTTAATTTATAATTAGGATTTTGCTAATCTGATTACGAATTCACATTCATGAGTTATAATTAACAATGTCGAACGTTGCGAACTCGCGATGGTGAGCATTTCAGTATGGATTAGCGCGAATGTCTCGCAAATTAGAATTAGAATTTCCATTTCTACGTGGCGGGACACCTTGTGGAGTGAACATAAACAGGCACGATTAACGATCACTTCAGTTTTACCTCTTTGCCAGCGGAGATCCAGAATACCAGTCGTTGAAACGTTCTAGAAACTAACAAGTAGACAATGGCAGATGAATTCACGTGGCAGCCGCAAATTCAAAGTAATTGAATTCAACGGTGCAACGTAAGACATACGAGAGCTCGTGCAGTCTGATGAAACGTTGCTGCCCACCACGAGGAAAGATAAATACGAGCAGTAACTAGCAAACCATTTAGGAATGCTTTTGCGGCGCAAGCACTGCGTGTATCACCGTGGTTTACGTGTCAAAGGGACAACATGCTATTACATATAGTATAGTTCTGTTTCATGCGGTGGTGCATACATATTACCGGCCATACCGTGTATTCGACGTGATGTTTGAGTTCTTCAATCATGCACAGCTTCAAAAGTTTGCGCGAATACACGGCGATTACTAGGGTTTCTTGCTGTCGGCTGCTCTGGGTGTGTGCGCGAAATATTTGTGGATGTAATTCGAATGTCGATGCGCTCCGTGTTGTTCATTTAATTACGCAATTTCGTTGTTTCTGGTACTATCTGTCGTTGTTCTGCTTTTTCGAAAGTGAAAACTTGTATATCTGAGAAACAGGTGTTTTACTTTTGTTTTAAAAATGTTAACACACTGTAACATTAATTACCGTACTGTTGTATATAGTACAATAATCATATTAATATGAATAATGTATTAATTACTCTACCAATGTATTGATATTTGATAAATAAACAGGTTTGTCGATATTTGATTACTACACAAAGTACGAAGTTACAAGCGTGAGATCTTGTCTTGTACAGTTATTAAGGAACAATTTAATTCAACGAACGCGACAAATTTTACAATTCGTTCTTTTCGTCGCAATAAGTACTTGTTCAAATTTCACGGAGAATATTCCGACAAAGTAGTACACATGCATAAATAATAATCAATGCGAAACCATAGAAACCCCATCACGTTCGATTCAGTTTCGAAACGCACCATTGAAAACATACATCGGCGAGCCCGGTATAAACCGTCAACAACTGAAAACCCATAGTCTCGCCGATCGTCTGGCCAAAAATAAAAGAATCACGCACTCCATCGTGTCTCGTAAAACCTGCGCGCGACAAATTCACCCGTGAGCGTGACCAAAGCCGACACTTTGCAAGAGCAAATGCGAGCCAATACCATTCCGCGTGTCGCCATCATCGACGCGCCAACGTTTACAACCTGGTCCGCTGTCCCAGCCACCATGTTCGAAGGGTCGAAAATTATTGGTTAAAGCCGAATCGAAAAGGCCGTAAGAGGAAAACACGATACGAGAAACGTGGTTTCCGAATGTACGCGTATAGTGCGTGGCCAACGTGTTCCGTTCCGATCTGCAAACCGATCTCGATCGGTTTCATCGACGATCCATGCCCTCGTCGCCGGCAAATATAAATTTAATGACGCGACGAGCGGCAGAGGGGGGAAAAAAAAGAGGAATTGGAAGTTGAATCGGGGGGAAGAGGGAGAGACGTCGCGACAGCCGGCTTTATAAAATTGACTGGCTGTTTCGTTTCTGCCGGCGGCTCCATGAGAACAAATAGGCGAAAGGGCTGTCAAATTCTGGAAACACGGGCGCGCGTGCGTATTGCGAGGAACCAGCATTGTGAACGGACGAGATTTTCCTGGCGGATTGCGGCAGTGCAAATGAAAAGGGGAGCTGTTTACCGGCAGTTTTTCACGAGGCGAGTAAAAATTCCACGTGGCCTCCTCGATGTTTCACCCTGTTATCCGAAAATTCATTTGGAAATATTCGCGAAACGTTCGACGACAAGGTTTTCCCCGTCGGCGCCAAATTTGAAAGTCGTATTGCGTTCCGCGATTTTTTTTTTTTTATATTTTAAATGATCTATGGTGGTAGTGTTGTAGCTTATTGCGCTGTAACTCGTGAAATATTTGGTATAGTTCTTGTTTTGTTAATTTGACAAGAGAACGGGGGCATTACGAATTAAAAATTGTGAAACTATTTCGCTGAAATTGAGATTGTCGTATCTGAAAAGAAACATTTGGATATTCTTTCTTAAGAGTAAAAGTTGTAAAATTTTATTTAACGTTTCAAATTAAAGTAACAATTTCCAGCACTTTGATTTATTTTACTCTTTGCTTTTTAAGGAATTTAGACTCTGTAATTTTATATGATTAGATATCCAAGAAGATTATTTAGATATTTTCTCACAGCATCGAATTTAAAAATTGATTAATTTATGTCAGGTACATAATAAGAATTTTTTTCAATTTCTTCTACAATACCTATTTTTTAATTCGTGAAATATTTGTTGAAAAATTATATTAATTTCGAAAAAGATAAAGATTCCAGCTGTGAAAATTTGTGCTAGACTAGAAGAGACTTGGAAGCCTTTTCGATGAGAAGAATACGAGCAAATCTAAGAGGAACATGTAAATATCCTTTGAAGGATAGAACTATGTGTGTTCGGATATCAAGTTATAGATTGAAAGTCTTACTACGCTTGACGTTTCGCATTATAAGTTTATTTGATAGTGTTTGTGAGCATTATTTTGTAATGCTGGGAAAGATAGGGAATTTTATGCAATTTGACAGCGCGAACAATTTATGTTTGACGTTTCGCGTTACTTCGTGAAATATTCGAAATACATCGATATATAATTTTGAACAATGGAAGCTTTCAACGTGTACGAAAAAGTCTAGAAAAAAAAAAAAAACAGTTCCGTGCAATCTCTTTAATGAAAAATATTTTTAATTAAAGACTGTAATGAAGCTTGCGATTTCCAATAAAAATTAAAGTGTAAGTGCTGGTGTAATGTAATTTTATATGTTTACGTTTCTAAAATAAAAGATCGTGTTTTATAAACGGATCTATGCCGTCGTTGTTTCAATAGATTTTTTTTTCTTTTTTTTTTATCAACAGCAGTCCGCGAGACATAATAAATTCATCGTTTAAAAGCAGCGGAATTTACGACGAGTTGGAAAAGACTTGGAAATGCATTCATCGGCGATAAGCTTAAAATTCACCACGCAGTATCGGCGTTGCGGCGGCAAAAGGAGGGCACGTTTCAGAATGTAACGAGGCGTGATCGTAAATCGTGCTCACGCTCCGAACAATAAACTACTAAATCTCCATTCAGAAACTTGCATATCGCGCGCGTATGGATTCTGACGTAATGCAAAATCATGTTCGTAGCGTGGATTCGATTGTTCGTGTGTCCAACTTGAAGTTATTCTCCCTTCCGTTCCACTTGTGCGAGTGATCATTGACACCTGTTACTTTGAAACTCGTTTCGATCGATCGACGCTTAATTAACTATTCGACAGGAGCTCGCAGCGACGTGAAGCTTCAATGTCAATAAAATAAAATAGGTTCAATGTGAGTAGCGATTGCTTGTGAAGAATCACACTTTGACGTGTAGCTTCTCTCTTGTATATAGCGTTTTACATATTTTAGTCGAAAAACATGTGCACGCGTACGTGCTACTAATGTAATAAATATAGTTGTAAATGAGAACGAACACAACTCACCTCACGCGAGCATTTACGCACGTTTTATGCACGAACATCCGCATCCTAATTGTGTTGAATATTTCAATGGAAAACCGGTCATGCGAGTGTCAGTGTTTCCGATTGTGAATCTTATAACACGGATAGTATTCCCCGGGACGAAATTATGTAACACTTATTAACGTGAATTGAATTTCAAATATTCATGGCAAGAACGTAGACTTCACCGGAGAGCGACGAGCAATCCTATTTGAAATTCATGGCGATAAATAAACGACAAGAAAATCCAGTTCTTGGAGATTTTTACGCGAATGAAATATAGACGCGTTTCGAACGTTTGCACATGTGAATCCAAATACGAATTTCTTTTACCACGTCTCGCAGTTAGCATCTTTTTAACTTGAATATTTTTGTAAATATGCCAGTTTATGCCGTACTGACGTTTCTCAGTTGCATTTCGTGATTTATATAATGAAATACGATGTAACAAGCAGGGAAGTCAAATCAAATGGATATGAAAAAATTCGTCGAGAACTTATTTTTCATTAATTGAAAGAACGTAAAAGATACTTACTTTAGTTACAACTTTCTCTATACGGAGAATTAATTCGTATTGTATCAGCAGTGTACATTATGCTATTATAATAATCATTGACACGTACTACACACATTATTACGTCTATATTTTTTCTCATCGTGCACTAGATCATCACCTGTAAGGATCAATGAATAAACGTACGTTTAATTGTTTAAAAACATAAGAAAACGCGCGCTATGCTCCAAAGTCGCACGATAGATCGAGCATTTTAATTCTTGAAAATTAATAAATAAATATCCGAATGTATCTGTATTCACGTTGTACGATAGTTCTAACTGTCGTCCGACACGATATAAAACGCTCGCCAGTGTCTGCAATAAATCCAGAACTGAACGTGCATACGTATTGCGCCAGCCGTCTGACCAAGCACGATTCATACTACTGTCGCGCGCGGGCCTCTCAAACACGTTTCGAACGTGTCCCTCTCGCACATCTCGCCTCTCGAGAGTCGCGAACGTTCGATCGGCCCGGGCGAAACTTCCCATCGGTCTCGGATTTTTCCTTCGCCGTGAATGAGGAAAAGTTCCGCGGCGGCTCGCATGGGACCCATTAAAGGGCCACTAATTTCGCGACTCGAAACTTGGAAACCCGCGTGAACAAAGGCCCTCCGACCGTCTCTCCTTCGCTGCAAGTTCCCGGCTATGGCGGGACGGAAACTTTTCAGAAATCCATTACCGGTTCCCTTTTCTTCGCCGGAGTCGTCGTTACAATTTGATATCGAGACGAGAAGAGGCATGGGATGGAGGGGCGGGGAGGGGACGATGATCCCGAGGGGAACGCAACTGCGAGCGTTTCCCGTCTCGAGCGGGGGTCTTTTCGATTCGTCGAACCGCTTATAAAGAGACTACAAGATTACATTCAATTGGCTAGATTAAACGCGGGCACGCTCGCGTCGTAAATTCAAGGAGACCAGAGCCAGGAGCTTTTGCTTGTATCGGTGGCTAGCTACTCGTCCCGCTCGTCCGGGGCAAAGATAGAAACGGCGCCGCGTGCGGAAATTGGATCTCTTGCTTTCTCGATCCTGCTCGATGAAAAGCCTGGCCGTTTTATCGACGAGGAATCCCTTCGCGATATCCGAAAGGAAAAAAAAATTGAAGAAAAGAAAAGGAAAACGAGGAAGAAGGGAGGAGAACTTCTCCCTTGAAGACGTTTAGAATGCGTTTAGAATCGGAGACATTCGGCTGGAAATCCATTTAGGGCGTCTGATCATTGTTGTATTGGGACAAAAGACGTTGACGGTATTGTTGCAAGGTTGTTGATTGGCGAAGGAGCCAAGTTTGGTCACAGTTTGCTGCCCCATTGTAGCCGCGGGAACGCGATATTGCGATTCTGGCTCAAGGATGAAACAAAGCGGTGAAACGATTAGGTTCAGTGGCAGTTTGCATTGAGTGCGCAG
Organism: Lepidotrigona ventralis hoosana; assembly: GCA_002806875.1. Classification (NCBI taxonomy): domain Eukaryota; kingdom Metazoa; phylum Arthropoda; class Insecta; order Hymenoptera; family Apidae; genus Lepidotrigona; species Lepidotrigona ventralis. The sequence continues at coordinate 11,854 of NIPQ01101479.1, forward strand.
TGAGGACCAAGTGCGATGTAATTAAACTGTTTAAGAGATCGATCGATGTGTAACGGGTATTTTGAGCAGTTCTTGGAGATTGTTGAGAGATTGATAGCGCGAGAAAGTGGCGTAATGTGTTGGAAGCAATTTTGTGAACGAGTGTTAAATATAGGAATTATTTTCAATTGTCATTATATATAGTACTGCTTAAAGTATGAAAGTTTTCAGAACAATTTTATATGTAGATAAAAATGGTGAATCGTTTAATTGAAGTGCCTTCTAGTACGATACTTCATTATTTTTCCACTCTCTCGTTGTTTAAATCAATTATAAATTTTAACTTACTTTCATCACAAAATTATTGTCAAATAATTTTGTTCGACATCCTCATGATAATAGTAATCCTTGTTCAATGTAATTACTTCCAACCATTTGTATTATGTACTATAACGAAGATTTGCACATTGCACTGAAATACATCACATATAAGTAGATAATACTCAACATGTTAATTCAGTAAGCACATTGATCACTTTTGAAAATTTCAACCGATCATTTACATATTGCAACGCTAGAACATGTCACACACAAATAAGTAATACATTACGTTCATGTATATCAACATATCGATTCAATGAACACGTTGTTCGCTTCTGACGAAATTTCCAAACTCTAATCAATGTCCGTGAAAGTTTTTTTCCTTTAAAAATCTTTAGCCAACTTTGACATCGGTGAATAATTCTTGAGAAAACCGCGACGACGGTGAACGAGGCCAAGCAGAAACACCGGTGCGACCAAGTTCAAAGCAAATGAGGAGGCAGATTGGTAGAAAGTTCACGGCCGGCGTTCTCCGCAGGACAAAACAGATTAGATTACGAGACGTGGCGATGGAAACTGTGCGTCCGCGGCCGCGTTAGAATTTCCCATGCGAGGCGTACGTTACGTTACGGTGTACCATGAAATATGCAACGCTATCTGCCGGGACGGCCGCAACGCTACGACGCCGACGAGGGCCCGCATCCTATTTCCGAGTCGACTGTGCTCCGGCTATACGCCGAACAGCCACCACGGCCACGCGTCGTGTCGAAATCGCCGATTTCCAACGCGATCGAAACCGTATCGACCGCGATCGTTTATACCATTTCCTCTTCCTCCGCTATCGTTTCCTTCGCCAGTGCTCCGCAGAATTTGACTCCGGACCAAAATTACCCGTAACGAGGTACGCGACGGTTTCGCGGCGGCCGACCAATTTTCCGGTATTTCTCCGCCGACCGTCGACCATTCGCCGGTTTGTCGTCGGAATCGATACCGAGTAACGAGTCCTTTCTACGCGGCGAGCAGCGTCCCTTTGTGTCTTCTCATCAGAGGGGTATGAGAGGTATGAGAATTAACGGTTGGTTTCGCGGAGTGGATGAGAAGTTGCTTTGACTCTCGCAGAAAGTTTTTCTTTTTTTTTTTTTGTTTCATTTCGTTTTTTAGACAAAAGAGAGAAAGTTTGAAGCATTGTGTCGTAATCACTGTAATCACGTGTCGGCTCAATCGGTGCAGTGATTGCTGTAAATATTTTTTTTAACGGCGGCAAACGTAATTATTGCCGTTCGTTATTAAGAGAATTATCTTGTTCGATTATTCAGGCCTTCGAAGCTGTATTTATCGAAGAGTTTATGCTTGATTAGTACTCTTAATTCTCGTGTGGAGTAATCTTGAGTAAACTCGAGACCGCAGGAGAGTACCTTGACAAAGGAGCAACGAACTCTGGGAGGAACGACGGTCCAGAATGCCTTTCATTCAAACTTAAACAGTCGGGTCAAAGTTTAAGTAGGTCGTGTCGAGGCCAACCTGCTCGCCAATTAAAAACTCAATTCAAAGAGCCGCGGCACAGCACGTTCACACCGTCCTGTTTCCTCGTGTCGAGGTTTTTCGAGTGTCTCTGTTTGCTTTCGCCCGAAGCAAGTCTATTCCATCTAAGCTCAAGATTTCACCAAGAATATTCGATTGCCTATAGGATTTAGGTCGTTTAAAATCCTTTCTTCCATTTTCATTTCGTCGTGAGAGACACAATCATATCGATGTTGTTGTCGTCGAATGATAAATCAAATTGTGTGCACGTGTATTTCAGTATCAGAATGATCTAACGAGCTTCGTCTATCAATCATTAATTTTTACAAAGTAATTGAATCATTTACAATCGGAAGCATATTTTTTTGCATTTTTCCCCCTACCACGCTAAAGATTTAAATTGCGCCAAGTTTTTGATCGGACAGAGCACATCATAAAAGATACGAAAGATTTCGACGATGGAAGTCCATAATTACTCGTGACGAGAGCTGAGAAATGGAACACCGGAGTACAGGCGCATAATTCCGGTAAAATCATGCAGAATCGCCGGCGAGTAGTTTCCATCTACGTCATGAACTATCCCCGGCAATTTCCATATCTAATCATCGATTCCTTCAACCAGATCACGGTGTTAATAGCAAATACTAACACATCTCAGGTACGAATCTACTAGATGTGAATCTAATTATACTTGTCATCAATCAACGTATTAGGTCTCATACGGTAGTAAAGCAATGAACACGAAAATCGTGATCGTCTCTTCAAACTATATCTTACACTTATCTCTCTGTAATTATTGACTGGTTTGATTGACGTGGATTTTGCATGCACTCACGAGAAAAATATATAGAATGCATACAGAAAAATATATGAAATAATAGTTTATGAAAATTTTATTTTCTGGTGATTGACGGTGTATTGAATAGGGAAGAAATTATTTTTTGAAAAAGATTCGAATAAAAAATTCGAATAAAAAGATTCGAATAAAAAATTCGAATAAAAAGTTCGAATAAAAAATTTGAACGCCTTCGCTATTTCATTAATTTCGTAAAATATTATAAAATGTCACGTTTCCTGAAATATGATAGGATTCCGCTCGTTGAAACGAAATTTTTTTTATTTCTGAACGTTGTGAAAAATAATTGGTAGAGAAATAGAAATTAAAAAAAGAAATAAGGGTGACAGGTAAAACCAAATAATAGATGGTAGGAAATAATAGCTTCTATAATAAATCTGATAAGAATATTCGACATTTCTTGACTTCGATCGTTTAATAAGAATATTATTAGAAGAGCTCTGACATTTCTTGAGCTCGATGAACCAGCGTTCGGATTTAGCAGGTGTCAATCGTCAATCATCTAAGATTAGTCAGAACCAATTAATTGTCTGACAAAAGCTGGAAGAAATCAGGTGTCAACAACCTTCTATTAATGTAATTCAATACGCGAAGCCTCTCATGGGACTTCATCCTTCCTTAAGCGTCATCCCTATATGCAGAAAAGTCGACACGTTTTCACCTGTAAGAACGTAATCTTCTTACACTTACGGACGAATCCAGAAAGATTCTTTAAATTTCAGAATTTATCTCCATCAGTTTTCATTTATATACGTGTAATATTGCGTTGCTGAAAAAGTAATATTATTCTGATGTTATTTAATATATTTGTATATACTGTAAAAATATTACAAATATTCTGTACACCTTTTTGCATTTTCAAATTGTCCCTAAGTACATAAAAATCTATTTAGTTCATTTAACAGTGCGTTAGTGCAACAAATATTTGCAAATTTTCAATCTTTCTCAATTACATTTTTAACGCTGCAACGATGAGAACGTAGTTCCAACGATTTGCTCGATATTTTTTCCCTCGTCTATATTCTACAATTTTATAAAACGAAAAGCTATTTATAACATTACGACGAATATAAAAATAATATGATAAGACTTCTGAACGGAGATGCAGATTGATTTCTCACATGAGAAAATAACTACCCTCGAACTTTTGAGCATGAGAACGTGCACAGATTTCTAATCCGGGACCAAAGGTGTTTTGTAAATGCAGAGTACCATTTTCGTAAATAAGACTTAATGACGTGTAAAATGATACGAAATGATTTTGCTGCAAGCCGTTTCTTTCACTACCGCTGAAAATCTAATTTCATTCCCTCCGTATTCAAAATCTCATTACTCAAGCATTACTTCACTCTGGCACAGAGTCTCATCAAATTGTTACATGTTTCTCGTGCAGCTTCCGTCTTGCACGCCGTACAGACTCGCTTTCACCAAATAACTGCAACAAAATCCAGCGGAGCTACGAGAGAGGACGGGCAACGTGACAGAATTTCTGGTTACGCGAGACACGTTTCGCCGAAGGGATGCATCAGGCTAGATATTATCTCGGGGCTGGCGTAGAGAGGGGATGAAGTAACTGGTACCGTTACTTCTCTGAGGGCGCACTTAGGGTAACTTGCAGGTATCTCCGGCCACGGAGTGTTTCAGAAAGTTGATGTGAAACTTCGGGCGTCCTGCTATCTAGCTTTTTAACACGCGGTGGATGTAAAATGATATATTCCGAGATTACATTTGAGTGTTTTTATTTTTAAATTGAATGCAGAATGATCGAATGAAATAAATATATAAATAATATCATTGAACAGTAAAGATCTTGAAGAAAATTCTTGATCGACTCGATACAATATGTTTTCAGATAGGAAAAAATGCATGATCCAATAAACAATTGCTTATAATTATATTTTCGTTTTCTTGTCAGTTTATCTTCATTGTCGTTTCATTTTCAAAATATTGAAAACCTCAGGATACTCTTTGGATCTAACGAATTCTTTCCGCTTTCACGTATCTCTTAAAAATATTTACATCTTATTTAAAATATTTCTGTATAATCGTGGAGTGATGCTAAAATCCGAAAATGAATATTTCCTCTGTCGTCTTCTATTGTGGCCAGCTGTTACGCAACATTCTCAAGCACCTGGATGATACTTCACCTAGTCAAGACTTATAATTTCAAAACCGGACATGTCAGAATCACCCGTTTATCAAGACTTTTTCGTCACCTTCGATAAGCATTGTGTACCTGCTGCTCATGAAGTTTGACGCGAACTTTCTGAAACACCTTGTACAGGGCCGCGTGTTGAACAACGCTGGATGCAGCCAGCAACAACGTCGGCAGCAACAGATAAGGGAGCAGTCTATAAATTAATTAGGCTAAGTCTCTAAGACCTGGAAGCCGCATGCGCGCCCACCCGACCTATCTAAATCTGCATTAAACCACCTACCGGGCGTAGGCGAAATTTACAGCGTGCCACTCAGTCGTTTGCTCGGGCCTTTGTCTCTTGCCACGGGTTTTGCCGCAGTGCCGTTAACTGGGTGCTAGCTTCTCGTGCACGCTCTCCCTCCCTCTCTCTCTCCCTTTGTTTTCCTTCTTATTCTGCTCTTTTTCAATGCATCTCTTTCCTCTCCTCTCTCTTTTCCTCTCCGTCTTCTCTCTTCTTACGAGAGCGGCTCTGTTGTCCCGTCTTTAGAATCGACTTTTTGGAGCAGAAAATGGCACTAGTTTTTGACACTAGGCTCCTTCGGTTCGGTCGTTTCCTAGACCTGTACGTACGTATTTTCTTCGTTTGTCTGAAAGCTACGCGAGGAGACAGTGCCCAGAGAAAAAGGGGATTGATTGAATAGCAAACCAGTGGACAGTGCGGATTCCAAAAAGGCTAGAATACTGGTGATTACTCGAGCAGAAAACTAGCATTTTTCCTCCGCGCGTCGTTAGTATCTTTGTACGGCCATCAGGATGCTCGTAAGTCCGTCTTTTGTCGGCCGGCAGGAATCGAGACGGCGCGCTTATGAATATCTTATGAACGCGTAAAAGTCGCTATGCCGCGGGTATTACATGGTGTCGCCGTACCGGGAAAATAACCGTGGCAGATAACAAGGGGTAGCCACTGAAAAATGGCCTCTCTTCCCTTATACTAGGCAGCTCCTTGACTGGGACCAATCCTCTCGACGAGATATTTTCACTTTATCACACGCGTTACAGTTGCGAGAGAGGAGGGTGTAATCTATGCTCAAAGCTAGGCCTTTGTCATTACGTTAATGCGAAATTCATCGCCACCTAATGCGTCGACATCGCGGAGGGGCGCTGTAATGGCTCGTCTCTGTTTTATTTTTCATCGCTGGAGCATTGAATTTTCACATGATTATTATTTTTTGTTTGTAGTATTATAGGGGATTTATGACTAATGATCGATAATGAGGACCTACTGGAAATTGTTGTGTTTCATCTTCTATTAATATTTAAACTAATAAAAGGAACGATGGAAGATCGTCGGAGGAATTTACATATCTGAAGTAATCGAAAACTAAATGTCATTGGTACTCTTCGAAAAATTAAATAAAATTGTATTCAACCTTTGTCATATACTAAACATCTAGCTAGAACATATATATATATATTTACAAAAATCAAGCTTATGCACAAAACTTTCTTTGTAAAAATCAATGTCCATATTAGCACCAGTTGTTTTTTTTTCGATTTTGTATATTATTTAATCGCAATTAGTAACAATTTATTTATTGTTTATTGTGCATTTGTGTAAAATGCTGCAGATTGACGACCTTGAAATATCTTGAATATCTCGAAATTCTTGACAAATCTCACCGATCGACATATTATTTAATCGCAATTAGTAACAATTTATTTATTGTTTATTGTGCATTTGTGTAAAATGCTGCAGATTGACGACCTTGAAATATCTTGAATATCTCGAAATTCTTGACAAATCTCACCGATCGACCTGATAAAATCAAATTCAACTTCTCTGGCGCAAACAACTTCCCTTCTCCATCCCACGAGGAATCCAACGATAAATTCCTAATCGCATTACCCGTGCACGTCGAACGCTGAATCGCCGCAAAATCGTTCGGAGTCACCAGCTCGCGTGCGTGCAACAGCCTCCCGCCGACGTACGTTTCTTGCACGTACGCGTTCGCTCGCTGCAAACAAACCGTCAGCAACGTCTGGTTCGCAACGCGTGGCGGAGAGCGAGCGGAGACGATAGTTCAGCCGGCTAAGTTGCATTGCGAGGTCGTGCGTGACTCACTGGAGAGAGAGAGAGAGAGAGAGAGAGAGAGACTCGCTGGTGTTCGAGGCGTTTGAGAAGGCGATGATAAGTATTTCTGTCGTACGGCCGCTTTGTGGCGCGCGTCAGATGTCGCGTCGCGACGCAATATT
>NIPQ01101500.1:0-18425 GCA_002806875.1 Lepidotrigona ventralis hoosana
AATTTTGACATTTGTTCATTTAATTTTCTATTAGAATCTTCATATGTAGTAATACTTTTTGATATGTGATTATTTTCTAATTGCAAATTAGTCAATGAAATAGATTTATTTTCTTGAACAACGGCATTGTGAAGTATAATTAATGGTTCAGTCATTAACATTTCATCTTGACAACTTACATTTTTAACTATATTTACAACACGTGAACTAGCCTCTTTAATATTAATATTTTCTTCCATTACTTTGTTATAAACAGATTGTGTATCATCTCCATGATTATCAAAAATATTTTCTTTAAATATACTTTCAATCTCACATTCTTTTTGATTAGAAGAACAAGGTATTTTAAGATTGCTTAAATCATTCTCTTCATATGTGTTGTCCCATACAGTTCCTATCTCACATTCTTTTTGATTAGAAGAACAAGGTATTTTAAGATTGCTTAAATCATTCTCTTCATATGTGTTGTCCCATACAGTTCCTTGCTCCAAAGAATTGCAAAATTCTCTGTACAATATATTTTATATTATGAATTAATGGACAAACTATTAAAAAGTTATTAAATTTATTAAAAACAAATTATAAGGAATAATTCAACTCACTTGACATGTTTTTTTTCTGCAAAACTAACACGTCTTTTAATTTTTGTTGTAATTATGAATTAATGGACAAACTATTAAAAAGTTATTAAATTTATTAAAAACAAATTATAAGGAATAATTCAACTCACTTGACATGTTTTTTTTCTGCAAAACTAACACGTCTTTTAATTTTTGTTGTAGCAGTAGGGCTATTTTCATTGGATGAACTATTAAAATTTAAGTTCTGCAGAGGTTGGCGTGGTTTTGGAAGCTTAAGTATCTAAGTATATGTGTAACAGTGTTAAAAAAAGGAAGGTTCTGAGGAACAAGTTAACAACTTATTAAATTTAACCATACTAAATTAAATTGATTTAGTCGACTCAATGTAACTTGAATAAACAACTCAAGTCACAGTACACAAAAGATAAAGATATATAACAAAAATATGTTACAGAATCAAAGCTAATATCACTATGTTATGCAAATATTTTTTTAAAATATTAATATACTTACAGAAGACCGTCTTGAATTGTTTGTAGTAGATTTAGAAGGAATCCTACAAAAAAAAATATTTGAAAAATGTCATAGAAAATGTTTTCATTCGTAAGTTACAATTTATGTAAATAATTGTAAACAATTAAAAAAATTGCGAAGTGAAGTTAAATAAATTTTCAACTCTGAATAATAGAAAAGTGAACAAACAATTGAAAAATCGGAATATACTACAAGGTTATAATATATTAACATTATTTTACAACAGTTTTCAATGTTTATGATTTATCAATTTTCTCACGAAAAACAAACACTAAAATACTTCAATAAAACAGGTCTAATAAAAATAAATGAAATAACGCTCACATTGCATTGCATCTAAATTTTGTTCAATTCAAATTCAATCTCAGAAATTTCGAAAGCGTCGATTCTCTGGCAAAGGTTTGCTAAATTCCATTGGCGCCAAACTTTAACTACGATGCAGTTTTCATGAACTTTCACACGTTACGATATTACCATAAAGCAACATGATACGAACTTGAGAATCAGCTCTTATCGAAATATAAATAAATCGTAATCTACGGCCAATGACAAATCGCCAAATACGCGATTCCATTTAGTGACGCTTAAAAAAATATATATCTACGATTAAATGTCCGAAGTCGATTTAATACAACAGCTATGAATGAATACCAAGTGAATAACAGTGACGGGGATTTTTTGTAAATCTACAGATTTGATTTGATGAAGGAAGAAGAAGGAAAAAAAGAAAAAGGGACAACGTTACGTATAAAAAGCGCTTCTAACGCAAATATATCAATCTGCCTCAGTAGCGTTATTAATTAATTTCGCTGAGTGGCTGAGATTGAGAACAGCTGATCAAAGGAGAGACACAAGGCCAAAATTATATTAACGATGGAAAGAGTCACGGTGAAAATAATAATAAAAGCACCGAATCAGCAGATTAAAGATCAAATAATAAATTGCAACATTGGGTGGACCATTAGCCAACTGAAAGAACATTTGTCCGACGTTTATCCCAATAAACCAGTGAGTTTTGCTTCAGTTTGCTTTTGTTTAATGAATCTTGTGAAAGTTGTATTCGATGAGAGTAATCAGATTAATGTTTCGAGAGATGCAAAATAATTGTAAACATTTTCGTTGTTTTGAGTGTATTATTTACTGGATACTAATATGTTGATATTTTTACAATTTTAAGGATTACAATTTAATTGTCAGTAAATCAGATTAATGTTTCGAGAGATGCAAAATAATTGTAAACATTTTCGTTGTTTTGAGTGTATTATTTACTGGATACTAATATGTTGATATTTTTACAATTTTAAGGATTACAATTTAATTGTCAGTAGTAAAGTAACTTTATTTCTCTTAATGTTGTTTGTAACAATTGATTTTCAATTGAGTCAATTCTTGCGAATAGCAAGAGTATTGTGTATGAAACAATATGCCAATAGATCTTCTTATTTATTTTTAGGAGTAAAGTAACTTTATTTCTCTTAATGTTGTTTGTAACAATTGATTTTCAATTGAGTCAATTCTTGCGAATAGCAAGAGTATTGTGTATGAAACAATATGCCAATAGATCTTCTTATTTATTTTTAGGAGCGAGCAAGCCAGAAACTTATATATTCGGGACAATTATTAAACGATTCCACGTGTTTGAAAGATGTGTTGAGACATTGCGATGGACAAGAGGATCAAGCTTATATAATTCACTTGGTCTGTACTTCGCAAAAGATATTGACGAATAAAATGACTGACCATGAAGCTGTAGAAAACACAAATATAATTTCTGCCGTAAGAAGTACAGAACATATGAGATTAAATAATACGAATAATATACAAAATCAAAGTCAACATAACAACAACAACAACAACAACAACAACAATGTTGCTATGCAACACACTTCTGCACAATCGTACTCTACACAATATTTTGATCCGCGGAATAGTCAACAAATGGCTTGGATGCAACAAGCATATAACCATTATTTTACACAATATATGCAACTGTAAGCAGTATTTTTGTAAGTTTTATTTTAGTTTTGAAAGTTATATATAACTTACAGTGAAAAGAAATATTTTGTTACAGAATAGCGGCACAAGGAATACAATTGCAAACTAGCATTCCATATGTCCAACAAATGAATGTCAATACAAATAATAGTGTTCAAAATCCATATACAAATAACGCAAATAATAACAACAATAATAATAACAATAACAACAACAACAACAACAACAACAACAACAATATGGGTGACGAGCAACAACAACCTGGTGCTCAAGAAGGTGATGTTAATGGAGGAAATAATGGTGCTGGAGAAGATGGTGCATTTAACAGAGATTGGCTAGATGTCTTTTATATGCTGTCTAGAATAATCGTTCTTTTCAGTATAGTATATTTTTATTCATCTCCTTTAAGATTTCTGATTGTCACGTTTCTTGGCTTTGCAATGTATCTGTAAGTTAATATAACATATAAATATCATGCGTGCATGTCTCGTATACAAATATATATATATATATATATATAATCGAATGAGTACTTCACAGATATCAAGGTGGTTTTTTCCGAGTACAACCTATTCTATTAGCTGAAAATAATAACGGCAGAGGAGATCGGATGGATAACAATAATCAAATATTACAAAATGAAGCAATAGGCCCTCAAGCTGTACCACAGCAACAAAATGGTCAAATTCCAACAGTACAAACAGAGGCAAGAACAAATGCAAATGAAGAACATGAAGAGGAAAGACCTGGTGCACTTGCTTTTACCTGGACATTTTTCAGTACATTTTTCGCTTCGCTTATTCCAGATCAACCAAATGTTATTTAATTTTAATGAATGTAAATTTATTATATTTAACCTTTTTTGTTATAAAGCTAATTTTCTTCCTTTAAGAAAATATTTTTAAAACAAAACATGAAAATTTAATGAGGTGGTCTCTTTTTGCATACATACTTAATAAATCTTGATATCAAAAGAAATGTTATTAAAAATTCTAAAAAGTTTTGAGAAAACTCAAAGAAATTTTACACAGTTTTCAGATATACAAGAATATTTCAGATAAGATTCTTGCATACAATAGTAGATGTTAACATATTAAATGTATGCTTAAAGTAAATAGCATTTTTATAAATATTGCTATTCATATACATCTAATAATTTTTTGTATTTAATTCATTGAGATTACCTCGGGATAAATTAAATTTATAATCACTGATCATTTTATAGAAAATGATTTTATAAGTTAAGTTTAAATTTATTAATTTAAAAACATCATCCCAAAGTATTTAGAATTTTTGTTTTATAATAAATTTCATGTTTTTCTAGTTCTATAAAGGTACAACGAGAAAAGTATATACTGTGTATATAAATAAAATTAACGTAATGTAGAGCTTATAAGGTGTTGATAAATATAAATATTAAGAAATATAATAAGATATAAAGCTTACCGATTTTTGTTCAAAGAAATTATTGAAGTAACAATCTTGTTACTCCAATAATTAAATGATTTTTTGCGAATTTTGTTATGAGTGAATTTAAAAAATTCACTTTTTAAGATTTATTATTTATGTATTTAAACTCTGTTTTTTCCCTGTTTTTATATATATATATATATATATAATTTGTAAACAATGCATTAAACAAAGATATTCTTAATAAAATTGTAGAATTTCTGTAATTTCTTAATTAACAGATAATAAAATGTTATTAATAAATTAAAAATATAATTTAATAAAATAAAAAATAGAGAAAGCTTATCGCAATTAAAAAACATTCTTATAATTTCTATAGTTTAATTAATTAGATAATTAATTAATATTTAGATAATTAATTATATTTATAGTTTAATTAATTAGATAATTAATTAATATTTAGATAATTAATTATATTTATAGTTTAATTAATTAGATAATTAATATTATATAAATAACAATGTATGTAGCTAATATGTGTATATATAGTTGAGGTGTGTGTGTGTGTGTGTGTGCGCGCGCGCGCGCGCGCGTGTGGTTAGTGTAGAGTAATACACACACACACACACACACACACACGTATAAATGCTCTAACATTCAAGAAGATAGATCGTGTTATGTTAATTTTCTTTAGGTTATACATATTGTAGATCAGTTATGTAAAAGCTTTTTGTATTTATACATATTTCTAAGGCATTAACAATTTAAATATTTGCATTGAAGAAAAAGACAGATATCGTAATTAAAAGATTATTTTTATTTAAAAAATAAGATAGAATTGTCAGATATAGAAATATCTATAATAAAAAGACTTCAACATGTACTATAACCTTATTTGTACATTTCAAGGTCTGCATTTATTTTAAACACATGCATTACAGGTGGAACATTAATATTTAAGTACGTAATTTCTTGAAATCGAAACACTTTTTATAACTAAATTACATAAAAAAACTTAATAGTTCTTAATAACTAATAGTCAATTGTATTGTCAAAAAATTAAAAAGAAGTAATAGATGTGTGTGTGTATATCTGCATACGTGTATAAAAGAAATACATTATAACAAATATTATAGCTCAGTAAGCAAGTATGTTACATTGACTTTATAAGTCAATTATATTATAGAAATGTCTCAACATCGAGTGTCTGATGTCATTGGTATACTTAGAGGAGCTAAGATAGTAGCCGATGCTATGATTAAGTACCAAGAAGAAACAATTAAACATTTAATAAGGATTTCAAACTTGAAAATTACTGCAGAAAAATGTCTGACAAATAATTTGAAAACATTAAATAATATAGAACCAAATAAAATTCCTGTGAGTTCCAAAAATAAATAAAAATTATTAATATATTTTTTTTAATATGACAATCATTTTTGTAATATAATAATTACAATTTAATTATAACATTATCTGGTGGTCATAAGATAAATTAATTTTACAAATGAATATTATAATTTTTTGTACAGTACAGTATAACATATGTATAGGTTCAGATAACAAAAGACATTAAAGAAGTGGCAGAACGAATAAATGTTGTTGAAAAGGGCATAGTAGAATTTATAAAATTAAGAACTAAAGAAGTGACAGGAATATCACTTAATCCAAATAAACCTGTAAAATCTATGAAATCTAAATTACATGTTTACAACCCTGCTAAAGATCCAAGAGAAGTGATAGTAGGGATGGATACTCCAAACACAAAATCTGATACGAAAAGCGATGTACAAGGTAAACAGGATAATCTTTCAAAAAAGTACTCAACCGTAAAAGAAAAAATTGAAACAATTTCCAAGTTAGAACATGAAATACCTAAAATTGTACTCTCTGAGAAAGATAAAGCAATTTTGAAGAAATTGGAATTAGAACATGAAAAAAACATAAGAAGTCAGAACGTGCAACAAGATATATCAAATATCTTAAAAGCTGATTCTAAGATAGAAACCGAAATAACAAAAAATGCAAAAACAGCATCGGACAACCTTCAAACTAAACCAAAACTATCTGTTAGACCAAAACAAACTGTGAGCTTTTATATTTTGTTTAATATAAATTATATTATATAATGCATTTTATATAAATATATAACAAATAAATTTTTCTCTCAAAGCTTTCACCTAATGCGAAAGAACAAAAAGTTCCATCCACCAGATTGCAAAGAATGATAAGCTTCGGAACATTAGGAGTTGGTCTTGGTGTTGGTACTTTTGCAGAATATACACGCAGAACATTTGGATTAAAAAAGCAAAGTCTTGGAAACACATTTGATAGCTTGTTTCTTACTAAAGCAAATGCAGAAAGAATAGTTTCTACTTTATGTAAAGTAAGAGGTAAGTCCTCCTTTATCAATTAATAGCCATATAATAGATACATTCATATATGTATTTATAATAGGTGCAGCTTTAAAAATTGGACAAATTTTAAGTATACAAGATGATACAATTATAAGTCCTGAATTACAAAAAGTATTTGAACGAGTTAGACAAAGTGCTGATTTCATGCCAACATGGCAGATTGAGAAAGTATTAAGTACTGAACTTGGACACGATTGGAGAAATAAATTAACCACATTTGAAGATAGACCATTTGCTGCAGCTTCCATTGGTAATTACCATATTTTTTTTTCTTTTTTTTTAATTAAAGAAGCTTTATTTTAAAGAATATTCTTCATACTAGAAAAAAATATTATAGGTCAGGTACATTATGGTACTTTGTTAAATGGACAAGGTGTTGCAATTAAAATCCAATATCCTGGTGTAGCCATGGGTATTCAAAGTGATGTTGAAAATTTAGTAGGCATAATGAAGGTATCGAAATATTTTGATTTTTATTTTATTGTTGATCGCCTGGAAATATATTTAGGAACTTTTTTGGAACAGATTTGGAATATTTTTCCAAAAGGGATGTTTATAGATAATGTAGTGGATGTTGCCAAACGTGAACTGGCATGGGAAGTGGATTATATCAGAGAAGCAGAATGTACAAAAAGATATAAACAGTTTATGAAATCTTATTCAGATTATTATGTGCCAGCTGTAATAGGTAAATTGATAAAATTTGTAATTGATAAATAATAAGTAAAAAATTAACAATTAAATATAAAAATAATCTATACATTTATAATAATAATTTTTACATTTATAGATGAACTATCAACGAGTCAAATTTTTACAACTGAACTGGTAGAAGGAATTCCAGTAGATAAATGTACAAATATGGATATGGAAACAAGAGAACATATCTGCAAATTAATAATGAGATTATGTCTTAATGAATTATTTGTTTTTCGATATATGCAAACTGATCCAAATTGGTCCAATTTCTTTTATAATACGAATACAAGACGGGTTTGTATATAAGATATTGGCTATAAGTTCATAATATTCTTGATATTATTAATTTTTCAATATAATTTTCAGTTAATATTATTAGATTTTGGTGCATGCCGAGAATACGAAAAATCATTTATGGATAAATATATTGAAATAATTTATGCTGCAAGTGAAGGCGATCGTAAAAAAATTTTAAATTTATCTAGAGAAATGGGATTTCTTACAGGATACGAATCTAAAGTATAATATATATTTTTGATACAAAGTATTTTTCAATAATATTGCTAATTTTTTGAATAATATTACTAATTATTATTATTTTCGATAATAATAATTATTGAAGCTAAAAATACTACATTTATACATTTTTATACATATTTCTACATTTATATTACATTATATTACACTAATTTCAGCTCATGGAAGAAGCTCATGTAGATGCAGTAATGGTCTTGGGTCAAGTATTCGATAAAAATTCTAAATATTATGACTTTGGTGGGCAAGATGTAACTAGAAAGTAAGAATAATTTGATATTAATGAAATTAAATTATTAACAAATTAATAAATCATAATAATATTGATTACAGAATTCAGTCACTAGTCCCAACAATATTAAATCACAGGCTTTGCCCTCCGCCTGAAGAAATATATAGTCTACATAGAAAATTATCAGGAGTTTTCTTATTATGTGCCAAGCTTCAAGTTAAAATAAATTGTCGCGATATGTTTCATGAAGTTTATGCAAATTATAAATTTGGATAATGGTGTGATGATTGTAAATTAAATGTTTTAATTTTAAATATGTATAATTAAGTAAATATAAACATTTTTACATTTAATACCTTATACTATTTATACTTTATACTTTAATTCAATATACCTTATACTATTTATACTATTTATACTTTCTAATTTATATAACTGTATATACTGTAAATATAAAATTCTTTAAGTTGTGTATTCTGACATTAGCTCATTTATTGTAACGTTTTTATTTAAACAAAAAATTTGTACAAGTTATATACAATATACAGTTGGACAATGATATAATGTGCAATTAAGTATAATATATTTGTAAATATCGTGAATCAATATGTAATACTGATAACGAATGATATCTTAACCTATTCATTCCTTTGTTTTCATTAATGAGTTATCTTGAACAAATTTTTCATAAATCAACTAAAATGTCTAATAAATTTTTATATTTTGCATATGGAAGTAATATGTTAACGAAAAGAATACATATTAATAATCCAACCGCAGTACGAAAAGATATCGGATTTTTAAAGGTAAATATATCTTGCTGAAGCGAATTTTCCAACAGAGAATTTTTGTATATTTATATATTACGTTTTATAAAATTTTGTTATTTGATTTATTATTTATACAAATGCCATTGTATCAGAATTTCAGATTAGACTTTATGACACATTCAAAAAGATGGGGTGGATGTTCAGCAACAATTGTTCCTATGGAAGATTATGTTGTATGGGGAGCAGTTTGGGAATTAAATGAATGTAACATTTGTACATTGGACAATCAAGAAGGTGTGGCAGATAAATTATATTTCTCTTTAATGGTTGACATAGAAACATCTACTGGTAAAATATTAAAATGCAGAGTGTACCAGCAATGTAACAATCCAAATGAATATACAAAATTACGTCTACTACCAAAGCATAGAAGACCTTCGCCATTATATCTGTATGTTATATTTAATTTTGTTTTTAAATTTATTCGAAATTTATTACATAATTATTAATTATTCCTTTACAGAGAAACAATATTAAATGGTGCATACGAAAGTCAGTTACCATGTGATTACATTAAAGTTTTAGAAAAGATACCACATAATGAATATACAGGAGAATATAATATTGGGTAAGAACAATTTTATACTATTTAATTTTTTTTTTATTTCTATTCTTCTTACCTCAGATCACAGTGGCTATATTCTTTTTTGTTGAAATGAATATTTTTGGATCACAGCCTTCCCTTGAAAGAAATCTAACTTCATCGATTTTATGCTTCTTCAAACGTTTTTGGACAGTTGGTTCATTCTCTACTAAGTTAAAAGCTGCCTCAACTGATAATTTATCTGTTTCGTACTTGGGTATTCTAATCTTTGTACAGAATGCACCATTTACCTAATAATGTAGTATTAATAATATATTGATATGAAATTATTTATAGTATTAAAGTATTTTGATTTCCAAGAATTACATAGTTATCACATGTGATATATACAATAAATAATATAATATAAATTTATATAAATAAAACAATAAATATTTTAAACACTTTGTACTTACTCTGACTTCCACTGCCATTTTATAATTTATATCTATCTCTGGCCATTTTTGTTCCATAACATCCTTGTTTAATTCTATTTCATTCTTATCCATTAGATGATGTTTTGCCGTAGAAAATGCAGACCACAATTCCGAAGCAAAATGTGGTGCAAATGGTGCAAGCATTATAATTTGGACTGCTAATGCACGTTCATACTCACGACTTTTTTTCATGCATTCTACAGAAACTTTGCGTATACTTAATATTAAAAATAAAAGATGGTTAATATTTCTGAAATAATATATCAACACAATTGTCGATAATATAACAAAAATTATAATATGTACCTATTTGTAAGTCCTTGCAATCTTGATATTGCAATACTTAATTGTTGGGATCCAATTATATTAAAAGTTACAGACTTTAAAAAATAATTTCGGCTATCAAACATGTATTCATCATCTTGTGTAAATTTAGGATCAGTAGGTTGTGTTTGGAGCTCTTCTAAGGTTACGTTATTGCGATAGTCCGTAAAAGTTTTCACTGTTTTCCATAAGCGACTTTGCCAATTTAATATTCCCGGTATAGCTAAATTTTTATTACTAATATATACATTACTCGATATATGTCATAATACTTACTTAAAATTATTATAATATTAACTTACTGTCATGATTACAACACTTATCCGAAGTTGGTATCTGATCAGCTAATATAAATAGTCTAGTTGTGTCAATTCCATATTTCTCTACAAATACAAGAGGATCAATGCCATTATACTTTGATTTAGACATTTTGTCCCATGAAACAATAACTGGTTCTTTGGTACTCTTTTCTACATATTCTCCTGCATTTTCTTCTACTTCATCTGCTTTCAAGTATTTTTGTGTTTTCTTTACCTGATATGTTTTACCAAGTACCATACCCTGCACAAGCAATTGTTTAAATGGTTCCATAGTGGGTAAAAGTCCTTCTGAATGTAGAAAATGACTTATAAATCTAGCATAATATAAATGTAGTACAGCTGAAATTGTATTATTAAATAAATAAATTATTAAATATATACATTTTATAACTGCAAAGAATTTGAATATTAGATATTTACCATGTTCTTTCCCACCTACGTACAGATCGACAGGAAATATTTCTTTCACTTTATTAATAGCAAACATTTCTTTCATATTTTGTGAATCAATGTATCTCAAATAATACCACGAACTATCTACAAATGTATCCATTGTATCTGATTCTCTAACTGCTTCACCTCCACATTTTGGGCAAGAAGTATTTAACCAATCCTTAATTTCGCGTAATATAGATTTTTTATTTGAAGATAAAAATGCTACATTTGGTAATACTACAGGAAGTTTATCACGTGATACTGGTTGGATGCCACAACTTGAGCAGTAAATAATTGGAATTGGTGTACCCCAATATCTCTGTCTAGATATTAACCAATCCTGTAATCTTGAACCAACAGGATATCCACCAATTTTCCACTTTCTTGCTTTGGATAATATTTCTAATCTTTTCTTTTGTTGTTCCTCATAACTTCTTATTGAATGCCGTGTAAATTCAAGTCCAATTAGTTCAGAAAATTGATAATCATCCATTGAGGCAGAAGGTATACCAAGGTAAGTATCTCTAAAATTTGGAAATGTAATTTTATCTGTTACAAATATTGGTAATTCATTTCCATTGAATGGATTTACTACTTTAGCATCTATGATTTGAATTCCTTCTACCACATCTTTACAATATTCTGATCTATTTAATAAGCTCTTTGGAGATACTGCAATAAACTTTGCATATTCGATGAATTCTGGATGATCAGTCCAAACATTTATTGTTTTGGGATAATTTGGAATATTTCCTACCAAGTGTAATTCAAAACTAGTACCATTACAATCACCTATCCAATTTTGTTGGATTGTTTTAATATCCTTCCATTCTTTCAATGCTGGATCGTTTAAACCTTCAAATAACGATCTAATATGATATAAAATAAATTAGTTAAATAAATTAATAAAAAAATTATTTCTAATTTTCTTTATTAAGGATTGCTAAATTCTAATATACTTACTTAGCAAATGGTATAGTTCTAATAAACCACTGATTTAATAACCTCTTCTCTACTTTAGCACCTGATCTCCAAGAGCAATTATTTGTATCAATTTGTTCCTCTGCTAATACAGTTTCATCAATAGGATCCCAATTAACAAATGATTCTTTCTTATAAACTAGATCTCTATCAAAAAGTTTTAAAAATAATTCTTGTGTCCACTTATAATATTCAGGATCACATGTAGCAAATTCTCTACTCCAGTCAAAAGAATAATTCAACAAATTTAATTGATTTCTCATTGTTTTAATGTTATCATACGTCCACACAACTGGATCAAGTTTTTTTTCAAATGCAGCATTTTCAGCAGGTAATCCAAATGCATCCCAACCAATTGGATGAAGAACATTATATCCTAAAACGAAAGAAAATATGAAAATGAAACATTTTCTAAATGTATCGAAAACAAGATTGTAATTACATTTTAATTATATTTTAATTACATTCTTCCAATCTATTTGACTAATGTATTGTCCGATTCCATTTTTTTTCAAATTTTTAGCCAAATCTTTATATAGAAAAAAATATCAAAAAATGAACTACTGATTTTGAAGACAACTGCAATTTAAAATTGTAGGGGAATTCAACCGACAAAAATATCACTGAATGAGTTATGTAAAAAATTCACATGTGTAGACAATGACAACAAATATAGTACAATTTATTTGTAAAAAGTCACAAAATAAAAAAAATATTCTATGTACAGAATGTGATATATAATAAATTATATAAATACATTTATAGTTTTTAATACATATTACAAGCATTAGAATTAAATTTAAAATGGTTATAATAATCATATATTTGGGTCATAGTGTCGATCCGCTTGGAACAGTTTTTTATAGATTTTCCAACTATCAAAACATTTACCTTTCATTCTATAGAAACGAGCAACTGTGTCACTTATTGTATAAACTCTTACATGACCCATATGAAGCGTTCCAGAGGGATATGGGAACATTGACAATACATAAAATCTTTTCCTTGTATTATCTTTGTCATCGTATTGATGTAAATTAATTTTATCCTTCCAATATTCTTCTATACTTTTCTTTATTTCATCCGTAATGTCTTTATTCTAGAAATAAATGATCTTTTATATATATATTACATATATATTTGTTTACATAGTAGAACACATACCGAGAATTGGTTTATGCCACACGAAGCATATCGGCAAATGATATTTTTAAAAAACGTATCAATCACACAATATGGCATAAACGACTTGGCGATCTTCATTTTTTAATTTAATTATTTAAATATTTTGCTTTGACATTCTAGAATTGAATATAAAACATTCAAAGCGTGCTCACAGTGTAAGTCGCCATATTTTCTTAACTACTATAAAGAAACTATGTTCCATATTTAAATTATCATAATAAAATTATTTAGGAAATTAATTAGTATTTGTAGATAAATGATATTTCCAAAGTATTGAATAAATTTCAAGTTTCATTTGATAAATTTTATTTTACCGAAAACTAAAACTTCCGCTTCGTGCAATTGATTCTCTTTCCGGTGTTTTCCTACAAACAAGTTCGTGAGTAGAGAATTTCTAGATTTAAAATCCAATTAAAAATTTAACATCCTGAAACAATACTTTGCAAAATAATAAAAAATTAGTAAATTATTTATGTTTTAAAACGCAATTAAACAATATAATTGCAATTTTCGAATTAATAAGAAAATTTTTGACAGTAATCATATTATCCTTTTTTCATATGTTTAATTTGGAATTAATTTATAATTTTTTAATAGAAAGATGTGCGGATAATAATTATAGAAGTGTTATAGAATAATAGAAGTGTGATAAAATTGTGAAAACTTCAATGGAACATCAGTGTTTTGTTTACATTTATAACAATAATGTTTCTAACCTTATACATTAATTGCATTTTCAAAAATTTTTATATTTGATGTAGTTTTTAAATACGTATATAAAGTTTTATTTTTATTTTATAGTTCAACCATGGGTAAGAGAAATAATATGATCCCTAATGGGCACTTCCATAAAGATTGGCAAAGATTTGTTAAAACTTGGTTTAACCAACCTGCGAGAAAATATCGTCGTAAACAAAGTCGTATAAAAAAAGCTCGTGCTGTTGCACCAAGGTAATAAATAATACACTTTTATTTTATATTTCTCTTAGTTTATTCAAATTAATTTTAATAGTGTTATTTAAATTTTAAGACCCGTGAAGCTTCTCAGACCTGTGGTTCATTGCCCGACATCTCGTTATCATACGAAAGTTAGGACAGGCAAAGGTTTTACCCTGGCAGAACTAAAAGCTAGTGGTTTAAATAAAAGGTTTGCTAGAACTATTGGAATTGCTGTAGATCCTAGAAGACGCAATAAGTCAGTTGAGTCTTTACAAACGAATGCTCAAAGACTTAAAGAATATAAATCTAAATTGATTCTCTTCCCATTGAATGAGAAGAAAGTAAGTATTATTATTTTATTATTATATTATTTTAAATTTAAGAACTACCAAAGAAAAATCACATACTAATGTTACTAATGAAATTAGCCTAAAAAGGGTGATGCTACTGAAGAAGAAATGAAACTTGCTACTCAAGTTAAAGGAGAAATTATGCCGGTAAGACATCAAGCACCAGCTAAAGCTAAGGCTCGTGTAATTTCTGAAGAAGAAAAGAAATTCTCAGCATACATAATTCTTCGGAAAGCTCGGGCTGATGCTAGATTAGTAGGAATTCGTGCGAAACGAGTGAAAGATGCAGCGGAAAATCCAGATGAGGTTGCTAAAGACAAAAAGCCTAAAAAATAATTTGCGACTTGATGTTTTTGTATAAATATGAAAAATAAATCATGTTTATATCACATGTTGGACTACTCATTTCAATAAAATTTTATCATTAAAGTTTGTAATATATCTGTTTTTGTATGATGTACGTAATAGACTTTAGTTGTTTATTATAAGATATAAAACCACAAATGGGATATAGAATAAACATTATGTATGTATCATACACTTTAGAAATCTATAGAATTACGAATTTAAAATCTTTATAGTTTTTATTTCTTTTTTTTTTCTATATTTTAATAAACCAATTGTTATGCTATTATTCCTTACAATATTTTCATACAAATGTGTTGATAAGTATTGTATATGTTTAGTCCATTTTATAACTATATTTTAACTTAACTTAAATTTTAAACGTTAAATCAAAACAGTTTTTGGTTCGTAGCATTTATCAAATATTATCTTTGTTATATCTGTCAAATAATATAAGTTCTAAAATAATGAAATATCAAATATAAATATAAATGTACAAGAGATGAAGCCTGCTTTACTACTTAATTAATTAATTAGCAAAGTAATAGATAAGTATTCATATTATCAATTAATATTACCAATAATCAATTTCTAAATAATACTTTGGTTATTATATAATGTACAATTGAAAATATTTATATGTTAATATTTTAAACATGTTAAAATATCCTGCTTTTAGCAAATTATCAAACTAAATCTAAAGAATAATAATATATTATTTAAAGATTTAATTCAAATTTATTATCATTTAAGACTAATACAACTAATACAGCTGTAATTTTATAAAATTTATATTTAATGTATATTAAATATAATGTAAGTTATCATAAAGTTTATATCTAATGTAATTGTAATTATTATACCATCAAAATCAGCAATGGATTTTCATAATTTTAACAATCAGAAAAGTTAGTCTTTTGTATGACAAAAAATACATATGTATTAAATATACGTTATCTGTGTTATTAATAAATAAGTATAAATGCAAGAGTCAACCTATAATGAAGTGTTTCAATAACTTTTGACCACCAAATTGTTACAACCACTAAAAATCTCATTGTAGCGAAATGCTATTTCTAGACTAGAAACCTTTTATCATTCCTATTCTAATATATTTCACAAGTTAATTTGAAATTTTGTTGCTTCGTTAATAACATTTCTTAAATGTAGATATAAATGTAAACACAATGAATAAATTCAATTTGAGAATTATTTAACATTTCTTTTTCAAAGAAATCAGTCAAATTAGTAACTTTTTATCTTTAATATAACATAATGAATAACATGATGCAATAAAAACAAAATTTAACTTTGAATTTCAAATTCAAATTTAATTTAATGTAAATATGAAATTCAAATTCAATATGAATTTTACACGGATTTCTTTTTATAAATCTCCATTAATTCAGAGATGGTCAGAGTCAAATTCAAAAGACGGAATGGATTATCTACCATAGACTAGAATGGATCTACCATGGACTAGAACAATCAAGAGGATTAGAAAAAAAGAGAGCAAGTTTTCAAGTTTAAATCAATTTTATTTGTTTGAAAGATATTTTTCTTATTTTCAGGCAAAAATATACTTACTAATATCCAAGAAACAAAATTTTTGGCCCAAATTTGTTATTTTGTAGCTGAAATCAAGATCGTTTTTCACAGAATTAAACAGTTTTTAAAATTATTCGTAAAAATTTGTTATATCACAAGTTATTTTTGAATACTGAATATTGGGTAATTATGGCCAAAATATTAGATATCTGAGAGTTCAAAGATTGTAATAATTTTTGAATATGTCATAAAAATCATTTTAAATAGGGATGAGTCGAAATGTTGTACAAAAGAATGTTGTACACAATTAAAAGTATTAAGTTGTTAAAAGTATCTGAAAATATTATAGAAGATGTGTACAGTCAATTGTATTCTTTCAGCTAATTCTTTGTATTTAATGAAGATCTCATGAAAATATGTTAGCCATAAGCAACGCGATATCGAGACCTTACGAAGTTTGAGTTTCGCAATATGAACAAAAAAATGTTTGAGTTATATGTATCTCAAATGTTCGGTACGAGATGCTTCATCAACACAGATTTTGTTTTTAAGCAGCTGTTATGACAAAACGAAATTTTTGGGGAGGTAGACACAACTTTATATTTGTTGGTGTTTTTCGGAACTAAGAGAGATTAATATAATTATCCAATGCAAATTCAATTTATAAAAAGTTTGTCATCCAATAAATAAACCACAAGTAAATACTGATATATAGNGACCTTACGAAGTTTGAGTTTCGCAATATGAACAAAAAAATGTTTGAGTTATATGTATCTCAAATGTTCGGTACGAGATGCTTCATCAACACAGATTTTGTTTTTAAGCAGCTGTTATGACAAAACGAAATTTTTGGGGAGATAGACACAACTTTATATTTGTTGGTGTTTTTCGGAACTAAGAGAGATTAATATAATTATCCAATGCAAATTCAATTTATAAAAAGTTTGTCATCCAATAAATAAACCACAAGTAAATACTGATATATAGATTATCGAACAATTTCTTTTACAATTTTCTTCTACTTTGTATATTTTCTTTTCATATTTTAAAACTTCTTCCGATGGTCAATTCATCATAATTAAATTGAATAAACTTTTGGTAACTTGCCAAAGTTACTGTGATCTAATCACTTTTGTGTGGAAATATATGAGCCATTGTTTTTAAAAGTGATATAAGTCCATTTATTCATACATTAAGATATTTAAGAGTTTGCGTTTGAATCAACTTGGAAATATTGGCAAACGTTAATCAATTCGGGTAATGTTTTTAAAACTTGTTAAATTTTATTATGCAATAATAATTAATAAAAATGTTGAAGAAAATAAACGATTTTTTAGCTGCAAATGGACTTGTACCATTTTCAATAATAACATATGAAAAATACAAACAATAGCAATTTTAAATTTATATTTTAATTGAAGTTTACTTTTCTGAAATGTATTTTTGTAATGTAAATAATAATAATTAAAATGAAGACATGCAAGTAAACGAATAATCGAGTTTATTAAGAAATAATTTCAGTTATAACGAATTTATAGATAAACAAATATGAAAAGTACTTCGTTAAGACATAGATGAGGTATATACTTCATATATCTCATATATATCTCGTCTGTGGTTAAAATAACTAATAATAATAAATTTATTCACATTTCAATTTTATTTCTCCTTTATACTCAGCATAGTGTAAAAAGTATTTATAGTAAATAGAAAGTATGTAAAGTCATCATATTTCTCTCGTTATAG
>NIPQ01101507.1:0-18437 GCA_002806875.1 Lepidotrigona ventralis hoosana
TTTTTTTTTATCAGAGCGATGAAGTGTCTAAAAAATATATGAGTTTTCTAAAATACACTCGTTTTTTTACATAGACCGAATAATTTTCTCATTCTGTTTTACATGGTCGAAAATTCATTGCTATAGAAGATATTTTAATCCAGTTTTATCGAATTTATACTAAAAGAATAAGTTGCAAAATTATAGTTGTAAATATCTTTCGTACCAATGAATTTTCGATTACATCATTTTAGTACCTTTTTATGTAGAATGAGAAGATGCTTCGATTCAATAAAAAACAACTTCAAAAACAGTTGCAAAATACACTGCATTCACATAAATAATATAATATAATTCTCGTGCCAGTTTCTTCTCCTTCTTTTTATATTTTCTTTCAGTTTCAACCAAAAAAGAAATACTTGAACCAATTGGTGCGTGACGTACCTGACATAATTCTAGATACTTTTAATATATCCGTTCACGTTATTTGTCATTCATGATATGTTTTCAATTATACAAACTAACTCTAATTTAATTGCTTCCTTAACTTTCTTAACACGGCGAAATCTTATGAATTTAGTGAAATTAATATAAATTAATGAAATAAATATGAACGCTAATATTTTTGGACTAAACTTGGATGATGTTGTTTTAGAGTCGGATAATCATACCTTTGGCAGTGCATTGGACACGCGAAAATGTTTTCTTTATAAATATTTATCCCGCTCGATTCTGTGCATTTTTTCTTTTTTTTTTTTTTTTTGAAATTCGCGAATATTAAATTCAGTTTTAATTAATTCGGCGAATTCTTTTAGAGAAACTGACCACAATGATTTAAACGGATTTTTATTAGCGATTTCAGCGTGCAACGGCTCGAAAGAATAATCCTCGTTTATGGTTGACGAGCCAGGGTATTTTTATGCGTTAATATTTCACATCTCTCCGACCGAATGCCTTTATAACATTTAACGTCGTCCCGCTTGTACGTTTCCCGTTTGTTCTTAAAGTCGTTTTAAATTTCCGTTGGACTTTTTAATCACGTCAAATAAATTAACGAAAGTTTACGAGCTGTTTTCGAAGTTACAGTTAACCTGACATTGTTTCCGGTTATTGAAACGGTTATTGAACGCGATTTTATGCAATTTGGCTCCTATTTTATTCGTCTGCTTTACTGCGTCCGCTTTACTACGTTTCACAAATGGAGAGGAATTTCCATGGGCTACTGTTATTTAATAGTTTAACAAGTCTAATGATAAGAGAGATTCATAATAATGATTAATCCTTTACAAGTTCGTGGATATAATTACTATTCGTTATTATTTCTGCATGTCAAAGTTCAGTTCAATCGAAATTTAATCATTTAATAATTAATAAATGATAAAGAAATCAAACAAAAATATTAAAGTAACTATATATATTACTGTACAAAATAATAACAATAACTATTATCATTTTGTTATGTAATATTGCTGGTTATAAAAACAAGAAACTACTATTTT
Source organism: Lepidotrigona ventralis hoosana (assembly GCA_002806875.1). Classification (NCBI taxonomy): domain Eukaryota; kingdom Metazoa; phylum Arthropoda; class Insecta; order Hymenoptera; family Apidae; genus Lepidotrigona; species Lepidotrigona ventralis. Next base: position 1,479 of record NIPQ01101507.1, read on the forward strand.
TCTTTCATTTAAAGAATTATCTCGTATTGAAATTTCCTTTTGGAAATGTTCTGTTATACTTCAATGTTGCAACAAATCTCGATAAAGCGAACGTAACATAGAAGCCGTATTATCATTTGTATTATAATTTCATTTGTTTTCAGCGACATGTCTACCTTTCTATTATCCCCAATACCAGATCTTTCCTTTCTAGTTGGCTGAAGAAAATGATGCTTTCCTATTCTGTCTTGTGCTGATTTACATTGTAACGTTTTTAAGATCAAACGCCTCTCGCTTCAATCAAATTTATGTTCGTGTTTGTATCACTATTGCACCAAACTAAAGTGTAATAAATAAGAATTTGGATGAAATAGAGAACATTCGTTTGTTCGGTTCAGAAGTACCGTTGCATTAAATGATTACGAATTTGGAAAATTTGGACGAAAACTAGCATTCGTTCGTTTGGTTAACCTTCACAAGCAATTCTCATATTTTGTATAAACTACAATATAGAAAAAAAAAGAAATAAATAGAAAGAAAAGACACATTGGAATCAGAATAGATAAATATTTTGTATAAAATCACGGGCGAAATTATAACTGCGATATAGAAAAAGCAAAGTAAAAGTAAGTGAAGAAAAAATGGCAATATCAGTATATCGATCATCAAGATCAACGGAATAAATAGAGAATGGCTAGAGATTTCACAAGAATAATACTTTCAATAATTTCAAGAATTTTTGCGAAAAATACGCAATGGATCTTCCAGGCAAAACGCTTGCAAACGGCTTGATTAATTTTTCAATTAGCCTGCGACACATTCGAACGAGACGAAATGAAAAAGTCACCCGGCTCTGAGAGAATTTTTTCAATGGCTTGCGTGGAACAGTGGTCTTGAACGTCTAGCACCGCATTGTTGTTCGTCTGTAGCCGAAGTGTAGCTTGGGACGTCTCTTCCGTACTCGCTTTGTACACGAGTTGAGATTCAAGAATCCTTCGGTAAGGCAACAATACCTAGGAAGCGGAGCGAGTTACGACGCGGTAGCCATACGATGGAGAATGCTTTATGAGCACTCGAAGAACGTCATGCACACCAGTCACGTTTCGTCTTACATTTCGGCCGTACATGCACCCATCTGTATCCCCGGCTTGAGCTTCCCTCGAATTTTCGCGAATTTACTCGCTTCATCGAAATAAAGGTGTCTATCGTATTTCTCTCTAACTTTAATTACGATGATCTTCAACACCATTGACGATTCATGCATTTCATCTCATTTAGAATTTTGTTCAATTGATCTACATTTCTACTTAGATTTTATAATAACTTTAAGAAACGTGAAGAAACTGTAATATTTATTGACCTTATTACGAACCACTCAATATTAGAGACAATTTGATAATTAACTCGATCAATAGACAACTATTTCGCTAGGCAAATAGAAAAGATAAGAACTTTATTAAGTGAAATAGACTATTAGGACAAGAATATATGTTAATTTAGAACATATCAGGCAATATCAACATTGATAAAATAGCCTAGTAATAAGTCATAAAGCTTTTTTTTTAATTATATCTGAAAAAGTCAATGTCATAATGTTCCTAATTTTAAACTCACATATCTTTAAAAGCATTGCGTATTGGTAATGTATAAGTTGTTTCTTTCTAAATATAAAATTGGAAAAAATGTTATGATCTTTGAAAGACTAGGAAGTTGGAAATTTCAAAATAGTCCACGATTTCGGACGTCGTTCCACATTTTTCTATTTTATCTCTGTGATTAAGATCAACTATGCTGGTGCAATTTTTTTTTTACTTTTCGTAAATTCTTCTGCTTCTGAAGAGATAAATGGTATCCGGCAAAGACTGTACGAGTAGAATGATGAATATCTTATAGAGAGATGAACTCGTGTACAGCATTCGTTGTGCTTCCGCTCCACGCGAGATCGGGATATACATTGGAATGAAAATAAAGCATTGAGCGATGAACGATAACAAGCGCGATATTTTATCACTTCTGTGTGTAACTTTTATCTACCGACATTCTCGATATTTACGATAGGACTGTTGCAAACTTGGCTGATATTCTATCTTTCTGCGATTTAATCTATTACATCGATCGGTAATCTCAAATTTTCATACTGCTCGGAAAGTGTGGTGAAATTCTTGGCATACGATTGCTCACAGAAATATTCGAACATTATTGTATGTAAAACATACTAAAATTTAAAAATTTTAAATTTCATTAACGCTGCGATGAAATCGAATTCTCATGGGATATAGTGCTTGTTCAAAGTCGACACTATAGATCCACAAATTGATCCCAAGGCGGCAATTCATTTCATTTGTCGAAATTAATTGTGCATTATCTACGGGATGTCGCGACCTGCCTAACGGGCCATATTTACTTGTCACGACATTGTTTAACGTTATCAATTCTCTGTGAATCATTCTAGCGAGCGTGCTATCACGTAACGCTACACAGTTTGCCACTCTAACGCGGAAACAGCATTGTATTTAGTACTTGTCGTATTTCTCTGTAATTTAATGACAACTTACTTACAAGAATGCCACATAATTATATGTTACAATTATAATATATGTTCGTGCATATAAAATTTCACGAAGACTCGTTAATTATATTTTGAATTATAGCGAGGTAGAAACACGCTCATATCTCGTACACATCCAACTGAAATGTACATTGAGACGTCAACTGCTCGTTTCTTATGATTTGTTATTGTAATACGTAGTGGCCGTTTGTAAGATTCTGAGTGAGATGTATCCCAGAAATGTGAAACTTGAAACTCGAATATCTTATGGCTGGCTTCTACGCTAACTAAACCCCCTGCTTGTTCTATCAGAATTACATTCTATTTTCTGCCAGAGAAATGCCTGCCTGAACTAATGGAAAGCCGTTTCAATCTTCCAACTAAGAGATGTATTCCCTGCGTGTAGCTCTTTTAACTTTTATCTTGTTATCTTTTAACTTTCGATGTAAGTATCCTTAGTACTAGAATTATTTCTCCTTCGTGCACGTGCGTGTGTTTAACTTTCAATTAAAGTTTCTTGAACTCATTCATTCATTTAAATTGTAGGATCTATTACAATGACAGTAATGTCAATGTGTCACTTGATTGGCTGTATGTAGTTTACCAAGTCGTTCATAACTTGTTAGTATAAAATTACTATTTTCTGTTATTCCTTAGCTGCTATTATAAAAATAGGTTCAATTTTTCCTCGATTGAATTCTTCACAATGGAAAACAGTTTGTCGAAGATAAAAGAAAAAAATAGGTACATAAATTTTATTAATTGACAACGTGTCAGAGTCTCTATTATAATAATATAAATTAATATACGGTGACTTTTATTAAAATTGACTCGTAAACTATAAATATTATTATTGTTTTGTCGACTAAAGCTTCTCAGCAAAAAGGAAATTCGCAACTTATGCAATAAGAAGTGACTTTCATCGACTGGCTTCTGGATTCTTTATATATTAATAAATAGAAAATTTAGTCAGTTGCTATGTTTGATAATGGAATAACCATAGCTCGTGGAATATTTCATTTCATGATGTGCAAGTGGGTATAAATTCTCAAGAAGTTTCAACAAGAATCAAGAAACAATTTTGCTCAATGCACAATGTGTGTTTCCTCTCCTAACAGTTTTGCCCGACGGCGGTTTCAACAAATTCAAAAGCCACTTCTCAACCGTGTCTTCCTCTAGAGTGTCCAAAGAGTTCTTGGCCAACAAACTGCTCGCAACATGAATACAGCAACCTCGTAGGATACTTACATGTTCGCTGCCTCGTACTCCGCACAAATCACGACGGGAGGAGTTGTCGCGCGAGCATGGGAATCGATTAAAAGCATTTTCAGCCGCGCGCGCTATGAGAAACAGCGTCGCGACACAAAGTGGTGGTGGCGCTCGCACGACTATTCACGCAGCGAGGTCTCGTTACCTCGGTCTCGTAAATAGTTCGAAGTCACCGCGGTAAGTCAGCCAGCGAATCGTAATTTCCACGGCCAGAAAAACCGCGACGATATTAAAGCGAGCCACCATAGGATAGCAGAGCCACCCTGCTGAACGCGCGAATACCGAATCGTTCACGCGGAGTTATTTGCAACGGTGGCCGGATAAACCTTCACCTACCCGCCGCGTTAGCTAGAGATGGGATCAAGTCCAATGTGCACTCGCGAATCCGAGTCCAAATTTTGTTCGACGTCGAATGAATATAAGAATATTGTGATGCATTGGTACAGTTACTATTTGGTATCATAAATACCAATGTGTTCATTTCGCGCAAGCTAGTTTTGAACTCCAGAATAAGAGATTAGAAAGAGTAGAGGCAAGTTTCGTTTGTAGTAAAGATGCATCAACAAGTACATTTGCAACGTATTTGTTTTATAAATTGTGTACGAAATACTGTCCACAAGGTTGGAACTTTCGCTCAAGTAGTACTCGAATACTGGAAAAATCAATGATTTTTCGTTCCTTTTTGCTGTGGGATCCAAAAATGAAAGTAATGACAATCTTGAGTCTTTGTCTTCTTTTAGTTGTCGCACATGCACACATAGTTACTTGATACCCTGTTACTTGAAAGATCGTTCACCAAAACATTTTTTCATTTTTTCTTTATTAATTGTCAAGAGAGAAGATCTTGTATTATTTCATTACATGCCGAAGAAAAATTATAAATATAATTATAAAAGACAAAGCTTATGAAACATACGAAATTACTCGGTTTAGATCTGAGTACACTTGGAAGTACCAAAGAGCTCGAGAGTGTGTAACGATTAAAGCTTCGAATCTACTTGTGAGATATTCGATTCCACCTCTACCGGTTACACGTAAGGAGAAGAGCACGAGCCATGCTCTCCTTAAATGCGTATTTCGCATGTCACGAGCAGGCCCATGGGACGACGAATGACAAATCGCCGCGACCGGCCTCTTGGAACAAGATTTAATCGTCCGTATCGCATACCAAAGTCAGCGTGACGTTTGCCTCGCGTTACAGAATCGCGGCGCGCACCGCGAGTTTCGCGATTTGCATCGTGATTCGCTGGAGAATCTGGCCACCACCGAGTCAATCGCGGAACATCGTTTTCCCGAACGTTTTCAATGGTGAATAATACGTACGTAGTGATTATTCCACATCATCATATAGAGCTGTTTCAATCTTAGATCTGCCTTAGATGTTCTCCAAACTCATAAATATTTTTATTTTATTGCATTTTGGATAATTATTGGATTATCCGCGCGTATCTACCAGGAAAATAACAATTGATATATACAATACTTATTTTAAAAAATGCACATCACGTAATAGATTTACGAGCTATTATACGAATTATTTTGTCATAATTTAGTTTCACAGCTAGACATTTCTTATCTAGGAACAGCTGTTACAACAAATTTCTGAGATTGTGTAACGAAGTTTGCGCAATTAAAAGAAGCTTGTGCAAACAAAGATTGATAACGAACAATTATACGTCGTCGGTGAATAATTAATTAGGAAAGACTTCGTAATTACTTTATTCGTTGGTTGCTCACATGTAGAGCCAATTCACCGAGTGGTGTAGTTCGTTAAATCACACGGCTCCCGCAGTTACTCCGCGTTCTTTCAATAAAGATACCATCATCCGAGTAATTAGGCACGTGGAAGTGTTGAAAATTTTCGAGAGCTCTGTAAAACGAGCGACTGCGAGAAATGTCATTGCCAAGTCGAGGCCACGATCTCACGCGCGAGTAGAGTTGTGTGCCATTCGCGCGAATCAGTGTCTGAATCAGTGATTAAATTTCTGCAATTTAATTTTACGATTTTCACTGTACTTGACTATTTAGTTTACTTGCAATTATGAGAACAACTACGGTGAATTGAAGAATTCTAGCAGTAAGTCTGAATTTAAGCATTTTAAAAACAAATATTGAAACTGAAATTTCAATGCGTTGAAATGAAGACTAACAATAAGAGAAAAGAAGTATTTGTTATATTCATGATCTTCTCAGAGTGCTAGAACTCTGTCATTACATCGTAAATGAAACATCAAGATTTTATAGAGGACGAGTAATTTTCATGTAAAATTCTTTGCTTTAATATAATCAATTTTCATTGAATTTACTTTTAAAATTTCTAATACTAATAAATAGTCCTCTGTGTTTAATTTTTATTTTGACCCTTGACTGATATATTATATGCGCTATTAGCAGCCATGACAATTTAATGTTAAACCTTTTAGTTCAATTTAATTTTATTTCTAACGTCTTCGTCAAAGTGTAAAATCAAATACTCTAAATTTTAGTCATTTGATATTATCCGTAACCCAACAGTACTATTTATTTAAGGCTTCAGCAAATTCACTCGAGTTCAAAATGAGTTTTACTATTTTCTACTATTCTTCCTACGGAACATAAACAATTTCTTTCAAGGCTTAAAGTGTAATTTTTTAATTGCATTTATAAAAAAAAGACAACCATAAATGGAATTCACTTGTTCCAATATTGTAATTCTTATAACACAGATGAAAAATTCACGAAAAATATGTTGTTGTCACAAGAGAGGCAAATTAATTTCGTAGAATTTAATATCACGCGGAAAGATATTCGGCTTTAACTTGAGAGAGAATATGGCTCTACGTTATCAGTCGCGAAGGTGCTAAATCTCTAACGACGGAGACCGTGAAGCCTCCGAGATAATTATCCGTACGACGCGACAATCGCCTAACGACTTCGATACTTTATTGCCATTAGCGATTGGAGCACCACGAATAAATTATTCTTGTCGTTCGGCAGAAAATCAGGAACCTGCTATGTACGTATAGTCCGGTATTATTTGACCTACTTTCTCATACTCGTGCGTATGACTAATCGCTTAATACTTCGATATTAAAGCTGCAAGTTTATTTAAAATCGTCCATTGTTCGATTTATCTTTCATCATCTCCCTTCCTTTAAAACACCTTACGATAGATATTTTGTTCATATCAGTTTCATTTATTCCCGAGAAATTGTAATTAATCCTCGATTAAATGGATTATTATATTACTTATCCGAAGTGAATGTAAATTTCTGTTATAGAAGTCATAATGGAGAAATTTGATGGATTTTCTTATTACGTGAACTCCAATTGTAATGATAATAAATTATTCGTATAATTTGTACATTTAGCACAGATGAATTTTTTTTATGTGTCTCACGAATTTTTACATTTATTATAAAAGGATTTATATATATTGTGTATGTCAAATAAAATATTTTGAAATTTTATTAATTACACTGTAATGTGAGGGACAATTGTTATTATCAGAAAATCTATGTAAACGCTACAAGATTGTTGCAAACATATAGTCAGTATAATTATCAAAATCAGAATTAATGAAGTTTCAACATATTTTATACATATAAGACACATAGTAATTATTCATTCAAAAATGTACGGTATGTTCATATAAATGAGGATTTACTATTTTGATCATCAAACGAAACGAAGTACACCATGATATTACATATCATGTAATCGTACGATTTTTACGTCACAGAAAAGAAAGATGATAAAAATGATTTAATAATAAAAACTGAAATTTCAAGATAATATTAAAGTGGTTCGAATATTCTCGTGAGTAGTTATAGTTCAGACCAAGTTCTATCATTAGCATAAAAGTTCCCATTTCTTTCCTTCTTGTCGAAACACCGCTATTTTAAGCACGTACATAGATCGACGACACGAAGCATACCGTGCATACCGTGCGATAATTACATACCACGATCCCCGAAAGAAGGAAAGGAAAGAAAACAAAGAAGCATCCAGCTGAACCGAGCTTGAACTTCTCGGTTCGATAGGAACGCGGGGAGAACGTGGAGCGGGGAGCCATCATCGGAGCCAATTTATGGGTCACGGTCGAACGAAGGAGAAGCTCGGCGTCTCGTATATTGCGTCGTCCTCGTAATTCCCGCGATTCGTACACCCGCGAACTCGCGCGATTTGCAATTCCTGTGGCTCGCCGTGAGTTTGTCCCGCGATCGTTCGAAACGATGCACGTGCAACGCGAGTAATATAAGATAGGCTCTCGGGCGAGAGAGATCCAGCTTTATGCCGCGAGCTCGGAAAAATCGCCGGCAATTTAACCGTACGGCGATAATTCGCACCTCGTGCCAGCCTTGAGGTGAACTCGAGGTTTATGGCCACCAGCCCCGCGGAGTGGTGATGCACTTACGCGACCGAGAGAGAGAGAGAGAGAGAGAGAGAGAGAGAGCCGCGTATGCGATTCCCGTGAATGGGAAACGCGATAAGCGACGTCGCGAATACGACTTTCCTCGCCGGTGCTCGCGTCGCGTCTCATCCTATTTTTAAGCGAGTGTACGTACAGAAAAGTTCGAGATACTCGCGAGGCGTGAGTGTACGCACAGTTATTTTTAAGAGGAGCGTGTTTATTCGATGCTGAGAGTCCGAGTTCGAGCGTGGAATCAAAGAGCGTTTTGGTTCAGCGAGATTGCTGAAGGAGGTAATTTCAGATAGCGAGAAGCCGAAACTTCTTTTCTTAAGTAATCAGATTGCAATTCTATGAATGCATTTGTTGGCTTGGGTACGTCGCGACGAGTACTCCTTCTCAACGACAAGAAGTTAACTATCCCCATATACCTTTTTAACTATCTAGTTAAATTATATATTTAACGACCAATGTCCCCTCAGTCTTTTTATTTCACTGTCTACTAGCAGTAGCGTTTTATCATAAAGTTTTATCATGATTCTCTAGTTTTACGTGATGCATTGCCTTGTTTCTCTGCCAAAAATGTCTCGTAGACCGACTGGGAATGGATCATCGATTTAACTTTCGTTGAAGTCGAAAGTTAAGAGCACGTTAGAATTTTAGAAGAAAATAATGACCTTGTTAAATAGATACAAATATTTTATTTACGATATTAATATTTTGAAGCATTAAAACTGAAATTAATCAGCAGATTGCGGATCTTTATGCAATTTGATATTTTTTACAAATACAATTAGAGAAATAGTGTCCAAGTTAAATTTTCTTTTTGCTATTATATAATAACAAATATCATTCTTTCGATATTTTTTCCTTTCTTTCTAAAGTTTCTGCATTCGTATTTCCTAGGAAGATGTATGAAAAAAAAAACTTTACTTCACCTGAAAGAGAAAAAAGAAATGGTCACCTCAAAACTCGAAACTTTTTATCGAGATACTGAAACATAATTTTGCCATTGAAAACACGATTGATTTAATTGCTCGTTTTATTACTTGCCAAGTAGAAGCTGCCAATGGAAAGTTATGAAAGAAATTTGAGAAAGATGATAGAAAAAATTCTAATCGTAAATGTCTGCACAACTTCATGAAACGTTTCGTATTTCCGAAAAAAAAAATCTCGTTCGCGGAATCGGTTCGTATCTCTGTTCTCGGGCCTTCTATTGCCGCCAACGTTCATGAATTTTAATCGAAATTCGAATCGGAAAATACGGGGATATCGCGCGAGCACAATCGGAATTCGATTCCGCATTGCGCGCGTTTTTCGCCCGGACACGGAATACGCGAGCAAATTTCGTTATCGGTACATATTTCTCCTTCATATTATTGTTTCTCATTCTCACAAATGACGCAGAACCGTCATTGTTGAACTGTGACATCGACTTTAAGGATTCTTTAGTTTTTACATAATTATTAAACTGCTTTATAAGAAAGAGAAGAAGAAGAAAACGTACACAAATATTCTTCAACCATGATGAGCTAATCTCTTAATAATACATTTAACATCATCAAAATTCTCGATGGTACAGATATTTCAGATCGAGACGAAATAACTGATCGAAGTAACTATCTTTCAAGAAAAATAATTCGTGGAAGATTTGCCTGACGCGTGGAAATTGTCTTCGTGAAAATGGTTGCCTGCCGGCATAATTGCATAATTATCTCTCGAACGTGTGCTGCCCCACCATTTTCATCCTCCTTTCGAGAAACGGAATCGAACGAACCAAGGAACGAACTCGATCGCACGTGAAGAATTTCTGGATTAGCTGATCGCGTGTTTATGGTTGCTGGTAGATAGATTCACAAAGCTTTAACGGCTATCTGTGTTTATTGCTCGTTGAGACGGAGTATGTTGAAACCGCGTTGGTTTCTAGAATTCGGTGAATGATACTTCAAATAATTTGCAATAGCTGGAATAGTCGGCCATTTGACCAGCTGCAGTCTCATCGAGTTCTTATATAGGTATAATCTCGGTAATAGTAAAGTATTTATTCGAAGTATTTTGCAACGAGCGGGAGGGAATTCATTGAGAGAATGTAGAAATAGAACGTAAATGACACGAGGTGTCTATAACTTTGTAAAATAGGATTATATTTAACGAGATCAATGAACAGATGATTAATGTTGATAAAAGAATGACTAATAAGAGAGGTAAACAATTAAAGAAGAATGAGGATTTTAAATATTTTATAGTCACTAATTTATTTACTAGTTAGAAACGATTGTTCATTGGAAGATGTAAATAAATCGGAATATAAAACTATAAAATCTTCTATATTCTATATAATTATTATTGGTACATTTTTATTACTATTACTATCATAATTAGAATTTTTTTATATGTGTGATAATTTCATATGGATTTTCGTAAGATTCTTTCCGGATAAATAAAAGAAACTAATAACTAACAAATTAAACGAGATCCGTTTTGTTTTAAACACTTGAAATTTCAATATTTGGCATACGCGTGTACTTTTGTGATTCACTGTATGTTATATTGAAATGAAAATTTGCGACTCTCATATATTACAAAATCTCGCTAATTCGAAAGAGTTCTCAGTATGAAAATAATTCAGGAAACTTTACATAGTACAAGAAGCGTGAGCAGAGAAAGAGCTCCGACACGCGCTACTTAATGCTCAAATTATATCTTTATTTTTGTTGGATTCCCATATTTATACTCTCGATACACACTCGTGAAGAAAGAAAGCGTCCGTTCGATGAGATGATTCAGTTTCATACCACGGCTGATACAGTACGTACGAAATCAATTAAAAATCTGGCAACTTGGTATTTTTTTGTAAAAGTGTATCTACAAAATGCAATAATATATATAATCAAAAATTTTAACATAAATAAGATAAAGATTAAATGAGATAAAATAAAACATTCAAAATAATCATAGAATACAGTAGTAAAGTCAAATTTTCAAAATATGAATGTTACAACACATGAATGTTATAGTTAAATAATCATTTCTACACCTGTACATCTGTACTAAATTCATTATATTTTTTTTTTTTTTATAAAAAAGGAAAAATATCTTCTTCGAATTCTGTATCAACCGAGTAGCTGAGTAATTGGTCGCGTCTTCCAATACGAATTTTCGGCTACAATTCTGCTTCGGATAAATTCTTCTCCGTGTGAAAGTAGTTTACGATCAGTATTCCCGAGACGAGCGCCCCAAAAGAATCGACTTGCACGCAACGTATGTAAGTACCAACGTTCTCATGCCAATCGTTCGAATGACTGTCGCAAATAAGTGGGTCAGTTTGTGCTACCAGGCTGAATGGTATCGTGGATACTTGCGTTAGATACGTCGCCGTCGGCTAATGAAATTGCGACAGGTAAGGAACATTCGTTTCAGTAATATTCGTTAATAAAAGTTAGTATGATTTTTTTATCGGGCCATTAGGAGCACACGCTATTTCTCGTCTACAACGAGAGATTCATTTATTTCATCATAGTTCTTGCGCTATAAAAATTTCTATTTTGTTAGGATATATGTATAATATAACAAGAATATAACACGTGGTATTCTTATGTAACACAATTAAACGTATTATTCGTCTAATTTATCGTACAATCACTTTTTCAAACTTTCTACCGTATTTTCACGACAATTTATTCTACTTATTTCACTTTTTAATAATGATTTCTTATTATCGCTCTACTCGACACTTTTATGCTTCTTATTTTACTAAGTGATGTTGAAAGTGAGAATTTCATAAAGCGCCTTGGTACAAACGAGCGTTTCACTCGGTGAACGTGTTCTGTTAAATGTTTGTCGCTGTGTGAACTGACTATGACGCACACGTGATATCCAGACACGCTCTGACATTTTAAAGATCGCCGGGAATTTTCACTTGCCATAATCCCACTACTATTTCTTAAAATTCGAAACGATTATTTGAGTTAAGTACGGCTTATTAAATTATGCGCCGTTGAATGAAATACGTAGATCTGCAAATTTTAAACAATTTTAGAGGTAAGAAGCATTTTAAATATTTTACAGCCACTAATTTTTAATTTATTATTTTTAAAAATATGACGATGTTTCTTTTATTTAATTACTGGAAAATATAAATAAATTCGAACAAAAAAATCGCGAGATCTATTATGTAATTACCATTAATACATTACAATGGAATATAGATTACATGATATTATTATATTATGATATTATACTTTAGATATATTTTAAAATTATAAAGAAATTTCTACAAATTTCTACATTTATTTATAAGTTCTTTTGAACAAGTGTAAGAAACATTGTCAATACTTCAGAAATGAATCTAGCTTTTACTAACAAAAACTTTTTCCACTTTAAATGATTGAAATTTGACGTAAAGTTCTCTGATTAACGTACCTGTACATACTAAATCCTTTAAGTCCCCATAATTTTTGTGCTCAAGTACTAAAAGTACTCTAGTCAACAAAATAATAAGAATCCATTACCGGTCGACCTTATATTCTTTCAACCCGAACAACCGCAAATCATTCTCGTGTCATATCGTGCTACTCTCCTGTCGTCGATAAAAATCGTACAATCGATCTGTGCGCAACGAAGGTCAAAATGGTAACTGTAATTGATCGTCCAAAGTTTAACCGCGCGTTCAACCAAGGTCGCGAGTATATCGAGAAATCTGCTAAGTGCTGCTGGTATTACCGACCCGGGGATAACGGTCGCAAACGGGTGCAAAGATTTACAATCCGGAATGTCGAAGAGACTTTAACGCTGTGAGTGCCGGAGGCCGGAACGAATCGGCAGCCACGAAAGTGGAACGATAAATCTACGAATGGGATAACTGGACGTTTAGCTGCCAGATTCTTCAAAGTGCTTAACGATTCGGCCGTGGCGTGAAATTTATCGCGAGAGCTCCATGGTTTGATCGTTTATGCATTCACGTTATTCATTCGTATGATGCGTTTAGATGAATGCGAGGAAACGAATGCCAGTTCCGTTTTTTTTAACTTTGACGAAACTCATGCTTGGGAAGTTGTTTGTCAAATGTTGGAAGACTGCTAGTTATGATTTTTTACGAGGAAGCATGGGACGTGTAAGGAATATGGTAATTATTGAACGTTTGTCCAAGTTCGGCTGTAAATTGTTGAACCACTCGTTCGTATTGCACACAATTGCTCACGAAAGTATTGGAATATCTTTAGAAGTTTCCTTGTGAATATTATGTGCGCTGTATACTTTGAAGCTTTATGAATATCGTAATGAGAGTTAATTATCATACATGTCAATCCTGAATTACGGAAATTACGGAATCAAATGTTTATCGAATTGTAACTGGAATGATTTCCAAGTATCTGCGACTTTCTAATCTTTCCATGAATCATCCACCCGTGACAATGCTCGACCGTCGATAATAATCATTAAAAGAAAACCAGTTATACCGCCTTGTTCCTCAACCAGACACAAAACTTACCCACTTAAGTTTCACCGGAATAACAATCGAAACTGTCGTGAATCGGAGCGTGAATCGGAGCGAACTTGCTTATATGTTCCACATAATCTTCGGAAAAATTCCTCGCCCGGAGCATCCAGCTCACTAAATGCGTGTTGTGCTCCTGCATTTTTTATTTTCGAAACCTCACCGATTTTTTATCACATAAAATATTATTCATTTTGCCAGTAAGATAACACTTGTTTCAAAATTTTGGAAAAAGCAGCAGTTTAATTGAACTTAGCATCTACAATAGTCTATAATAATAATAATAATAATAATAATAATAATAATAATAGTCTAGTGGCAACATTTAAATTGAAAATTATATTATATATTGTATATATAATTAACTACGTACTGCTAGCAAGAAGAAATAAATATAATAAATAATAATCTTACACGAACGTGGTATAGTCGCGAGGAAACGAGTGTCACGAGTGTTCTAAGGCGGTAAGTTCGCGACCATGAACTTCCGGCCGACACGGTAGGCATCCTTGATCATGGTCCTCGATTCGTCTTTGATGGCCGGTAGTTTGAATGAAAAGTGAAAAGCGGATGTCGTGGGAGTAGCGGAAAGACGCCGTTGACATACATATTTGCATCGGAGAAAGTCATCTCTCTCTCTCTCTCTCTCTCTCTTTTTACCCCTTCTCTTCTCTCACGGTTGCCTCGTAGCTGCGTGTATATAATCGATGCATTAACACCTTGCATAACTCCAGCTCGTATTAATCATCCCATTATGCGACCGTGTCTCGTGGAAATAGGATTTACCGCGTCACGGCCGACGCTTTTTCACGCTCGCATTCGCAGAAAATCTAACGATAGGAATCGAGACGTTAGTAATAGAATATAACGATTAAGTTCAACTGCTTACGTCCGAGATTAAGTTATCTACGACATTTTTATTAAATCATCGTTAGATGATTTCTATTTCAGTCTTCCGAATTATCGTTGGCTCTCGCATGCTGGATTACTTTTAGCTAGATTATATTATTATTTTTCTATATATTTTTATATATTATCATTTTATTTTATTTCTTTTATTATGCTACGTGGTGAAAATTTTAACATCCTGATGAAACTTTTAATAGTAAGTTTTACGTTTCGTTATTAAAACGAAAGGACTTTGGTTGCCTTAATATTTCGTTATTCATGAAAGTATAGATTGGACGATATGGTCAGCGTTTTATACTTTTTCAAATTCCATGCGAGCAACGAGTCGTTTCATTCTATTCGCGATTCCGCGCTTTTACATTTTTCTTCGAATCTTTTGTAATGCAATGGCACGCGATTCTCATAACCGTATTTATGCAAGTTTATATTTTTACTAAAAAAACAGATGGAAAGATTTTGACATTTCTCTGTACGCCTCGATTTCCTATAATTACTTTTACAATTTTTATTTTAATTCACGTAAGCAATTTAACATCAGTGATAAAGAACACACGTAAGAATGTACGACAAAATATTAATTAAATATTAGATTCAAAATTCCACATTCCTTTGGATTCTAGACAGAAATTTTTTGCATCTATCGAATACTGTAATAAGTACTCTATTTTAAACGTGTTATATATATTTCGTAGACTTCTGAAGCCTTAAATTCCTCAAAATTTACGCACAACAAAATAAAATTACATTACCATAAGTATATACTTTTCAAGCAAATGATTTAGTTCTAAATAATAAGAATTTATGCAATTAATCAATTTTGGTAATATATATATATAATTCCTCAAAATTTACGCACAACAAAATAAAATTACATTACCATAAGTATATACTTTTCAAGCAAATGATTTAGTTCTAAATAATAAGAATTTATGCAATTAATCAATTTTGGTAATATATATATATCCACAGAAAATTGCATTCAAGGAAAAATACAAAGACGTAAGGAATTATTTTTAACCACGAACTACATTCAGAATAAGAAATAACAAAGTAAGAGATAACGATGCTTGCAATGACCAATATATATATATCCACAGAAAATTGCATTCAAGGAAAAATACAAAGACGTAAGGAATTATTTTTAACCACGAACTACATTCAGAATAAGAAATAACAAAGTAAGAGATAACGATGCTTGCAATGACCGATTTCTCTGTGACAAGATAATTGCTCTAAAAATCTGTCTTTCCACTGAACGTGGACTATCACGTGGAAAAAGCGTGATTCGCCATGAAGGATTACGCGAGAACCGTTAAAGCAGAAGTTATTATGTTCCTGGATCCGTTTCGACGAGTACGAGGTGGCTAAATTATGGTTTCTACGAGAAGTAGATGAATGGCAACGCCTCCGTGAGTATTCCGTTTGACAAAGAATGACGAAGGATCGAGTGATGTTTCTGCTAGTGGAGAAAGGATAATTCTATTCTCGACAGTTGCTCGCAACGGTACCTAATATATAGGCAATGCAAGATTTCTTCGAGATATCTCAGTATTCCATTTTTCTTCTTTCGAATAATCTCTGTATCGACCCATTCCGGCTATCTAGATTTCAGTTAGCTTTCAATTGAATTATCTTCACAAAAATATGAAGATTCACGGTCTATTTGTACTACTACGTTAGATTAACATTTTTTAACTTTATGATTTTCTTCTGAATTTGCTTACATAAGCATAGTCACTGTAATTTGTTATATCGTTTCAAAACGTTATATATATTAGATTATCTCGAAAGTTTCTTTAATTGATTGTTTATTGAGTATTTGTAAATTACGTATACGCAATATTTTATATTTTATACTACGCTATTGAATTATTTATAATCGATGCTGATCTATTATCTTACTGCATCTCTCTAAAAGTCTCATAATGCCATCTTTCCAAAACTTTTGCAATATGCCAGCAAAATATAGTTCTAGGTGCATTTTTATGTCGCGAGATGCATCATCGAGCCAAATCTTTTACCAGGACGGAATTTTTTAATGAAAGAAACAGATAGTAATTAGAAGAACGAAGATATTCTATTTCATTCTTCATACTTTCTGTGTAGTATACTGCTCCATCTGTGCATTGGCGCCACGATACTAGAGTGGAGACTTCAATGCCCGCATACTGACTCGCTGGGATAATTTCTGGGTTATACGATCGATTGGATAATGTTTAATAGTTCCTACAAACTACGGATGAGTAAATATAAGAGTTTTGCAATTGAAATGGACGATTTTACGAGCGTGTAATATCATTCATAATTTAAACTAATTAAAAGAGTTGTTACAATAACATTTGTTGAATGATTTAAAACTCGAAGCTG
>NIPQ01101518.1:0-18703 GCA_002806875.1 Lepidotrigona ventralis hoosana
TGCCAGGTTGCCGCTCGCGCGCCACCAATTCGGCAAATAACAACAGATCTTCGTTCTTCAAGGCCTTGACGTTCGAGAGTCAACGACCGATCGTCTAGACGATCGTTCGAGAATTATCGTCGGCTGGGAATTGACGTTTCATTCGCGACTTCGCGTCGTTTCGTTTCACCGCGTTATTGGCGTTGTTATTCAAGACGTGTGTTTCACAGGGGTAATTTCAATAGAGTTACGTGTGCGCAGTAGTAAAACTTGAGATCTTGGTACTTACAGGACAACGAGCATAACTGAACGCATAACGGTGAAGAATTGTCGATATACTTTGAACTGTTGTAACTTTGCGAAAGAACATTGCACGACAATCTGCTTGATTTCGTTTTTTTTTTTTTTTTTTTTTTTTTGAATNTTTTTTTTTTTTTTGAAGATGTTTTTAGATGTACATTACGCAGAGGGTAAGAAAGTAAGAGAGTGAAGCTTACTTGAAAATGAAAATTTTTCCTTTACGACTTTACACCTAAATCTTGCTGTAAAATTTCTTTCTTTTTTTTGCCATTTTATCGAGCTTTGAACTTGACGAAATGTTAAGATTTGATTGAATCACACAGCAAGTTGTAAGAAATCGTTGTAGAAGAAAAACATTGATCTTCAAGACTATGATAAATTCAGTCATACTGTCATTTTCACCAGTGTTTCTATATACCTAGATATGGACTTTTACAATTTTTTTGAAATAAAAATGATTACAAATATTATCTATGTTAAAATTCCACATACGTGTCCAGTTTTGCTCATACGTGTTTCGATAATCGAGGAAGCTCCGACACTGACGAGATTTCACATCAATTATTTGAATCGTGTGTCGCGGAGGATTCTGAGGAAAGGTAATTCCTTTGAAGGTAAACTGGGTAACAGAGGGTCTTTTACGTAGTATAATAAAACTTGGTATATCTCCGCGTTTGTATCTGCGTATTTTGATAATCGAGAAAGGCTCGAGTGAAGTTTGAGCTAATCAAAACACAAAGATCGTGCGAGATTGGTCTGAGAAATTGAATATCCTTTGTCAAGCGTTGTTGAGCGTGGTTGGTGCCACGGCGAGAGTCCAGCGGATTCTAATTTGCATAAACGGCGAGTGCAGGCACGCACGCACGCACGTCGCGATCGTTGTGAAAGGAGAATCACAGAGAGATAAGCTCCGTGCGGTCCGCGCTCGTAAACCAGAAACTTGCGCAATCACAAGTTGGCAGAAGTCTACCGGGAAACGGGTGCGGCTGAAACTCATAAAACTACCGTAATTGTAAAACACGAAAGGGCGTAGGCGGAGACGAGCAAAAGCGGTGGGTGGCCAGCGTATGCTCACCGGGCTCAAATTGTGACGTATCTCACTTGTTGAAATCATTAAGCATCCCCCTTGTTCAACTGGCCAAGGTTATCTCTTTACAGACATTGAGATGACGACTGTAAGTCGCGGAAAACTGGCTGTATTTAAATTCATTGTTAAAAAACACTAATTTCATCAATTTGTACAAAAAACTTTGTCTGCAGTAATTTTCGAGATATTTGACAAAATATGTTTCGCACCCCCAACCACTGCCGATGAAAAAAAAAAAATATTTTCAAGGTTAAAAATTCATACCTAGAAACTATATTTATGCCAAATTTCATCAAAATCGACGATTAGTTCAAGACTCGCGGGTCAGCGATCGTCTTGAACTACTTCAGAGCCCCTGATCTAGCAAATTCGACGGAAATATTCAAAGGGACGTCCAACGGAAGCATAAACTAGAATGTTTAATATTCTTGCGCCAACAGTTTGCAAAATCGCGAAATTTGAGAATAGTCTTTGCAGTTTAAATCGGTAACGGCCTACCGTCGATAGTTGGCAGGTTAACGTGGCGATTGGGAACTCCCTTGGAAATTCGTGTCACTGTGAAACTTAAAATTACGTCGCGGTTTAGCCGTGAACAGCGGAACAGTCGGGAAAGGCGGAATCTCTTCTGGTTCAATGGACCGTCGTTGAAAGTTCGAGTCGTTTATATCGAGGCGAGTGATACTCAAAGCACGATTTCCTTTTATCGGAAGTCGATGGATTCTTTCTTCCGAAGGAAGCTGCCTCGGTTCAGATCTTATCGATCTACTTTCTTCGCCGGCCAGATCCGGCCGAGGGATACAATATGGACCAGAGTCCGTGTCCTTTCGTTATTGTCGCTAATGCGTATCTCGTATCTTTGCGGTTTTTTTCACGAGCTACTTTTATACTTTCGCCTCTGTAAGCTGACCACGTGCAATTCCCAAACGGGCGTCCATACGTTCAAACTATAGTGTCCTACGCGAGAGTGTACCTTTCTCCATCTTTCTTTCCATCTTCAAATGAAAATTCTTATCTCGGTGGTTAATTTCAGTTGGAGTACTGATTTTCGTGTTGACACGCTGAAACTGTGCCAGAACTGGCACAGTGAGATTTGCCGAGAGTTATTTGCCGAGGCAATTGAATTTCGTTTATTTAGAACTAATAAATAGCCAGAGGCAGCAACAAGCCAGATACCCATAAAAATCGTGAAACCATCGATCAACTATGTCTGAAAACGTGTTTGAAGTAACACTGAATCGTGTCCATTAGACATTGATTTAGACACACAACGGGACTGAAGTAGAAAGAACGCGTGTACGCGAACGTCACGGCCGCGTTTATTTACCGCGAACGATTTTCTATTTAATCGCCTTATATATTTACCCAACTTTTCATTTTTCCCCGTTACTCTCTCTCTCTCTCTCTCTCTCTCTCTCTCTTTCTCTTCCCTCCCCCCGCTTTCGGATCGTTTTCGATCGGAGTATCGAATCAGATTTGGAAAAAAGGAAAAAAAAGGAGAAAAGGAAACAGAGGAGAGCTTGCTTAATCCGCTTCGTGAAACGGGATAGCGAATCGCGTGTTTGCTTTCGCCAACGAAAGCTGCTTGACGATATTTAAAACTGTATTCACTTTCGCAGAGGTGGACGAGACCGTTTTGCCACCGAAATTCGCTACGTTTAGCAGAGACGGTTTTGCGGAAAAGGGACGGTTCGCGCGGTCTCGTTTTACCGTAAAACCTCCGATGAACGCGTTGCGCCGGCAGAACGTTCTGCTCTTGCGAATTCGTACGCGCCGATGCCCCGCGCGCGTAAAGGATATTCGCTGGAAATTGAAGAGCGGAGCTACGGTTAAAGTGCAACAGGAATTGTTCCTGTTCCTTCTGAATAGTGGAATGGCTCCGCGTTCAGGAAGATTTTCAACCGCGGCCCGCTCGCGTGGTTTCATATTTAAAAAAAAAATTGCACGAATATAATTCATTTCTCGTTACACGTTTGCTTGTTCCTCGTGACACACAGCGGCCTTCAAGCGGCATTTGCCATACTTTGACGAGTCTGACTGATGATCACAATTTCGGGCCGAACATGAATGTCACCGTACGTCAAAGGGTTAACGGTCAGCGCAATTGATGCGCAAGCCGCGAGAGATTAAAAGGCGATATTCTCTTTTTCGCGTGGTTGCTCGATTATTCCGGCTGCTCAAAGGAACCGTTCCACAGTGTTGCGCGTCATGAATATTTCAACGAAAATCTCGGCTACCGGCCATTCCTTGGAAAACCTAGACTAGACTTTTTACCTTCTCTCTCTCTCTCTCTCTCTCTCTTTCTATTTTTTCCAGCTTGGAGAAAAAGTTACCTTTTTTCGCCCGAGCAACGTCTAAGGCGAACTTCGGTAAGTTTAAATCGACACTTTCCTCGTTCGTGAAACTACATCTTTGGATTTAGTTCTAATCGATCTCGGTCATGTGCCTGGGAGTTAATGACCGTCGGTGTATAACGAAATTTAGAAAACTTCACCGCGAGTTCCGCCACGTTTGGAACGCGACACGCGTTTATCGGCCGGTTAACACGGGCAATCTTATATCACGAATTACTCGCCAACTCTCTCTCTCCCCTCTCTCCAGCTGAGTTCTCCTGCTCGTTGTAGCTGTTTAATAACCGCGGATGGGGAATTCCTACGAGCGGCAATTCCACGAGTAAAACTTCCACCCCTTCCGCCTTCTTTCGTAGTTCCGATTAATTACAGTTGTCGTCGTCACACCCTCTATGAAGCGGAAACCGTGTCTGGAAACTTTGGCAAGTAATGAAAAATTTCGTAACGAACAAGCGCGCTTGGTAGGCTAATCTCGTTAGAACGCTGAGGATAATGAGAAAATAGAAAATGAAAGAGGAAGGTGCGTAAACAAAACGAACGCCACTGAGCCGAAAAAAGAAAAGTTTTCGGATTCTACCGAATTGACGTTGGCCGACTTTCTCGGCGGAGAGAAGAGGTTTCCAAGAGCAATTTGCGAAGAAGGATCGGAAAGGAAACGCGCGGAGACGAGTAACAGTCGTAGAAAGCGACAGGGGGAGGGAGCCGCGAAATCAAATCAGAGAGAAGAGCGCGCGCGCTTACTGCGAACGAGCGAGGAAAAAACCAAGGAGCAGCAGGAGCACAAAGGAGAAGCGAGAAAAAGAAGGGGCTGCTCCGTTGAAAATAATAGACTCGGATACGTCTCCCGACCTGATACATCGTTACCTCTCTCCCCTTGTATACATTCGTCTCGGAAGCAGTTTTGTTTCTTCCGCGGAGCTCTCCGAATCACAGTCGTCTTGGCACTTGGCCTGCATACTGCTTCCAGACAGCCTTGCGTTTCTGCACGAGCGTCGGAGTTTATTCGATAAGCAGACGAGACGCTGGGTAAAGGCTTTTTAACGGCTGAGAATCGAGGTCGCCGGCAAATTAAATGTTTGCTTGCTCGCCTCTATCTTTTCTTTTTTTCAATTTTTTTTTTTTTTTAATTAATTTCTAAAAACTTATCCGTGTGAAATGCGGAGGACATTGAAAACGTCTCAGTTGTACTCTTCGTGAAATTTCTTCCAAGATCATTATCAACTTAGATTCTTCTTCGAAAATAGATTCGACACCGAATTCGCTCGACAATGGTCGAGATGGTCGAGAATGCGGCTGGTATTGAATTCGTTCGATCGAATTTTTAGTTGAAAGTAGACTTGAAACTCGTTCGACCAATTTCAAAGAAGGAAAGCTTTACCGGGCAAGGAAGTAATCGCGAGCGGAAATTATAAGTTCAGATTCATCTTAGGATTCGATTAGTAGCACGATATATACACAGTTTATTAAAAATTCGTAAGAACTATGCATCGAAAAAGTGAAACGAAAAGTGTAGCTCGGCACGAGCCTTGAAATATGATTGGAATACACGCGTGAATAACAATCAGAGGGTTTCTGGGTTTCGTGGGCAGTGATCGATGGTTTTTTGATCGAGTTGGTTACCCGTTCTCGTTCGTTACGAGCGAATTGACCGAGCAAATGGGACGGCAAAATGAAAGATTAGCAACGAGGGTGCGACAATATCTTCGAAAAGGAAGAGCACCCTTGAACGCTTCGAAGATCCTTCGTCTTGATAACCGAGACACCCGATCTAACGGGGTCCTTAGACGTGCTCCGGAATTATTTAGTGGTGCGTAAGCCACAGGGTCGGTTGGGGGCAAGGTTAATGGCTTCGAATCCCAATAGTGCGTTTACCCGGCTCTCGAACTTGCCGTTACTTCATTGGTTCTCAGCGTAGAATTGTGTAAATAATACATAAATATGGTCTTTGCGCGGTTAAGCTGCTTGAGACTTTATGGCTCCGTCGAAATTTACGGTGCGTCACGATACGAACGAAAAGCCCGGCGTTATTAAAGTGCTGCTCGATGCTTGCTAAGCTTTCCCAGTTCCCTCGATAGAATTCGGCTTCTCGATGGGATTTCCAACGAACAAGAAACGCTGATAAAACGACTAAACGCCAGCTTAAGTCTTTCTTACAGCGTAAATATATTATTTTCTAAACTGTGCTTCGAAAAAGCAGATTTACTCGTATGGTATGCTTACTTCTCGCTCGGAGATTTCCAGTGAGAACGTAGTGAACGTACACGAGTTTTTAACACTAGAACTACATTCATGTTACATTTTTTCTTCGCAATGATGTAATGACTTTTGCAGGGATAGCTAAAGGATTAATATAATGAACTTTAATTTTGTTTTATTCATTTAAAATAAAAGTAAAATAATTTTGTATCATGGCTACTTATACCAGTACCAATCATTTTGACTGGTTTTCGTAGAGGCAGCTACGTCTCAACTGTCGGTAGTTCTAGTGTTAAATTGTAATATCTGCTCCGAGGATCGTGAATCACTGCGCTACGAATTATTCGAGAATTTTAGTCCGATGATAGAAAAGAGGAGGAACGATCGGAATTCCTGGGTAGTGGTTCGCGGACACTTGGCGCGGAGATTTCGCCGCGATACTCGCGGATACTCGCAGCCGCGCTTATTACATAAATTCGGGGATTAGCCCGGTAATTTCGAAATTATTAGGTTGGGCGTTATTTAACCGGGCGGGAAGTTCGGGGCCGTATACGCCGCAGCGACCGCAAATGGTGGCCGTTTGGTCGCTAAACGTCAAATCCACCTCTAGCCCTGGGCGAACGTCATGTTCGTTAAAGGTAACGACATACGTATAGTCACAGATATCTGTGCGCGGCGAGCGGCCGAGAATGACTGCGCCGGATATCAGTGTCCCGCAGTGCAGCGAACCTATGTATGCACGTTGAACGTGCGCTTCCCGACCGGAGGTCTACCAACATTGGCCAACGCTGGCGAACACTGCATTCGCGTGAAAGAGAATGGGACAGGAGACGCTGGTGGGAGGCGAACGAGCAAGAAGAGCAGGAAGATGAAGAGGAGAGCAATCGAGAGGCTTGGCCGGCATCAAACGGTCGTTCTCTCTGCTTCCTGCGGATTGAATGCTTTCTGGATTAAAATCAAGCAGCGCTTCGACACGTTTGTCGCGTTCCATCTACCGTCTGTCTAACAGACTCGAGACGAGAGAGAGAGAGTGTGTGCGAACGCTTATCAAGGAAAACCGTGCAACTGCATAAATGCGACTGTCACGGTCAAATTTGGGAAACCGCAGTGACGCTGTTGTTACACGACGTGTAAAGCATCGATCGTCAAATCCGGTCGTTCCGATTGTAATTGGATTCAGGTGAAAGTACCAAGGCGAAGTGTACCAAGAACGAGGGACACAAGATGGAGATGCGCGCGAGAAAATCGTACGAAACAACAGGAGCGGGTTAGAGTGCACGGGCGGGGAGGGAGGGGCATCTTCGGGAGGACGAACGGGCGGCATTATATTATGTGCCGTGCGGCTAAATTGAATTCTCGCGCCGGCGCTTTCTGGAAATAATATTATGTTTTATGTGCCCGGCACCCGCGGAACCCTATTGGAATCCCTTAATAGGAATTTTTCACATTTTCCGCCCGTTCTCGGCGAATAAGACCAGCGAGACGCAGCAGCATCCATTGGCACAGATTCCGATGCGCCAGGGGCGGGAAAACAGGAAGGAGAGGCGAAGGGATCTATCTCTAACACACTGTCTCTCTCTCTCTCTCTCTCTCTCTCTCGTTCTGTTCGCGAGCAACCGAACGAGGGGACAGATGGGCTACAGGCGGCAGGGAGGGAGAGGAAAGGTGGGGGTGGTAGACTGCCCCTGTTTGCTTTTGCTCTTTGCTTTTTCCCACGGTGATGGAAGCAAGGAAAATTCCAACGCCCGCCAGCACCAGCATTCACCGCCGATATCAGCTTCCACCACCATCGCCGCCACCGTCGACGCCGCCACCGCCATCATCATCGCCGCAACTTTCCACTACCACAGATAAAAACCTCCGGGAAGCTCCCGCTTTTCGAGATGGCGTGGTGCACGCGACGCTCGATAACACTTCAGAGGACGAAGTTAATTCCCTACGAGCAGCTGCACCCAACCCTACGTCGTCGACTGAGTCGCCGTCCTTTCCCCGCCGCCCCGGAATATTTGAATTTAATGACGAACCTCCCCCTCCCTCCCCCGTCTCCTTCCGCTTTTCGTTATTTTCTTTCGTATTCTTTTCTTTCCTTTTTTTCCCTTCTTTCTCTTTTTTTTTTTTTTCGCCGGTTCTGGTTTTCGGAATGCTTCCTCCTGTCTGCGCCGTTCTCGTCCTCCCTTTCAGTTTCGTTCTCAGCTTTTGCACTTTTCGTCGAATCGATGGTTTCGATTTTGAGACTCTGTCCCAGTTTTGACTTTTAGATTCTACCTGAAATCGTATTCTATATATTCTATATATTTTTCATACTCAATCGTAATAGACTGAAGCTCTTTGCATTGCGACAGAAACGTTTTAGGAAAAGTGCAGGATACTCGAATCAGTTTCGCAGGATGTTAAAAATACGTTTAATTGAACTTGAGCGCAATGGAACATTAATCGCGAATACCTTTTAGCGTACGTATCGAACATCCAATCTCTGAATTTCTCTAAAGAGAATAACGAAATCCAGTGGCGTTTGAAGTTTCGCCTAAATCGTCTTGCACTTCACCTGCCTTGCCTGCTAATTCCACGCTTGAATATTAACGGCAAATCCGCCATTTCAACCTGCAGAAATATTCAACGCGAGATTCTTTGATCGATTCATCAAATAACAACGCCTACGCCGAAGGCACGGCAAGGTGGAAAATTTATGGACGCGGAGGCGGACCAGAAGTTGCAGCTTGTTCGCGATTTGCAGTATGAAAGCGATGAGATCGGTCAGCGTAATCGTCTAAAAAACGAGTTTGCGGGCGTAAATATTTTCAGCAAATATTTCAGCCGTTCGGCTACGTCGCGCGTACTGCTTTCAAGCAACGTTGCGTCGTTCTCGCGGTTCAAATTCGCAAACAACGAACGAACACTGTTCTGGACTTCTGAACGATCTCGCGACCTATTCTGGACTGTATAACTGGTGAATTTTTCAAATTTCCAGAGGCACGTTCAGCGCGATGATCGCGCCTCGTTTCCTTTCGCGAACGCGTTTCATTCCTTTTATTAAGCCTTTGCCCTTGACAAACTTTTTTTGTGTCATCTACCAGTAATTTTCGTCACTTCGAATAAAATTGTCAATGAATTATCGTTACTTCAAGTAAAATGACAAATAGCATTGGAAATAATCGAACGGTAACATGAAATTTTGTTAATTATATCTTACCGTCAGCGTGCATTGCAGGTTAGTTAGAGAAAATGTCATATACAAAAGCTAATGATAGTTTCAATCTCTGGAAAAATGATATCATTCATCATTTCTTAAATTTCCCTAGCAAGTAATAAGAGGTCTAGTTTATATGAATTATTTCAACGAGTATCCATTGACTCGTTGTCAGAAATTTTTTTCTTCTGAAATTCTCTTGTTCTTCTTCACGTCGTTATTATAGCTTTCACTCTAGTCTGTTCAGATATTATACTATTATACATCGCATCGCACAACACGTTCGCTATAATTATTATTAAATTATAAAAAGAGGAAGTCCGAGCTGTTGGCTGGATTTAAGTACGATATCCCTTTAAAAGGAGACAGTTGAGTGCAAAGGGTTAATAATCGACCGGCGAACGAGATATCGACGGAACGCGGGCCGTTATTTGGGTTATCGTCTCTGTGTTCGAGGGAAAACGAATTGGCGTGCACGATACAGAGGCGCGCTACATTCATTATTTCTCACCGAATGTAATTCAATCGCGTTCGAACGTTCGAACCGTCTTGCACAACCGGCATTAACAACCGAGTTTCGTGAAATATCGATTCGAATAATCACCTGTTACTGTCTATGCGTGTTACGGCCACCCTCCCCTTTAATCTAAATAGCGAACGACGACGTGCTGCGAAATAAATAGAAATTTCGAGGTGTAATCAACCTTGTGCTCGTACGCGAGTACATTCGATTTCATCTTTCTGATTTGATCTTTCAATTAAATCTTTTCGTCTGGATCAGTGGTTCTCAACTTTTTTTGGGCGGGGGGGGGGGAATGCTCCACAATAATAATTCTTATTATTCAAAAAGTGAATTTTTCACGTGGAGGAGGAAGCCTAAACTAACCATTAACTTGGTCTAAACAAGCTTCCAAATAGCATGACATCCATAAAAAGAAAAACATTAGAAAGTGTTAAATTTTCATTTAAAGAAATGCAAAAAATTCACAACTTTAGAAAAACAAATTGGCCCCCTTGTGGTCTTTTTGTCATGGTGCATCATTTTATTAACTTTTCAAATTTCCGAGATCTTCGAAATGACAATCTGTCAGTATCCAAACATTTGATATATCACCGACGTTTTCTGTTTGAAAGAACGACTATTACACGTGTAGCTTCGAAAATTTCTTTACATCGTCCCACCATTACCACGGTGTACGTACTTTCATCGTTCGTTTCGTGCAAACTGCGTGATCGCAACGTTTCGCGAGCGTGAGAAATAAAAGAGAAAGAAAAACCGGTTCTGTTTCGTGCACGCGCCAGCAACGTGATAGATTTTTGGCGCGCACGGCCGCTTGAAAAACGCCGGGAAACCGGTCGGACACGAGATTCGTCTACAAGTCGGTCGTCGCGCCGGATCGCGTTAGCATAAACGCGTTCGGTCACGACAGTTATAGATAACCTGGTGGTATTCTCCACTGGTTTCGAATGAGATTCAAATGTATTCCGAGGAGATGTTTCTTCGGGCTTGGAACAGTTAGCCTGAACTTTACGAGTTCATCCGCGCGCCGTTTAACGTGTTTCGCTTCCGCAGCAGCAACTCGAAATTACACTTCGGCTGGCTGTCGCGAAATTTTATCGTCCGCCTCGGCAGATATCGCGATATGGCCGACGTTGATCAGCGAATTACGCGCCTTTGAGTGTGTTGCCGACTTACTATACTGCTCGTGCGCTCGAGTTTGGGTATGTCAAAGTGTATTTCATTCGACAGCCTACAGTCTAACCGAGAGTGATGATTTTTACTCGTGTAAATGAGACTATTTTACCTTGCGTTCGATAAATGTAAAGATTCTGTATGTTAAGGACAGTCACGACTGGCGTCGATCGTGCACTTTTGCTTATATCCTGAAAGGGTTCGAAGGACCATCCACTGATGTGAGAAATGAATTACAATGATTGATCACTGTGATAACTATGGCCTTGTTTCTATTGTGTACTAAGATTCTTGCTTGCAATCAAAAATTTTTAAAAATGACTGACGATTACTGATACGTTGGATACTACTAATTTACGACGTTGAATATTGTTTAACATACTACTTGTAAAAACTGTCCTGATCTTTTCAAAGTCTTCTTTTTTATCGAGCCTTGGATTACCCAATGTCCTTTCAAGGGACTCTGAGGAATTGTAGAGCGAAGGATGTACTAATTATAAGACCAATCGTGAAATATGGCGGAAGTTTTCAAAATTTCCTATCGCCATGGAAGTGACTCGGATAAGGATTTTTGATATTTCTGAGAACAATTGTCTCCTGAAAACTATACCGTTTCCTGCACTACACAATTCTTCGAATACGCATGTATTTATGACATGGCAATCCTATAGTGGAAAAGAGGTGCATTACATTGAAATTTCCTCGCCGTGCGTGAGCCGTACTCTCTCAGTCTGTTGATTTCTCTATTAAAGCGAGTGGAGAGATCGATGCAGTGGAGGGGATAGCGATCAGGAAAGTAGGGGCGCGGGCCGCCAGTTCGCTGTGTTTTAGATCTTCTAGGCCTCATTGGCCAACAAAAATTTGTTGAAAGCCGCATATAGTTTACATACTTTTTTTTATCAGTTTAATGTAACTTATATTATTTATGAAAATATTAAACCAATTTTTAGTAAAGCAATACTTTGATCAAAAAAATATATTTATATTGATTAAAAACATATAAGATTCTTTAATGAGAACATTGAGCTTGTTTTTTTAGATATCAGTTCATCAATATCTAGTGATACAGTAGCAATACGAAGAGTATTTTCAAGATGCTCGTCTAAAGTTTTTATTCTTATTTTATTTCTTGGGCTCCCTAAAAGGAACATGTTCGTGAAGTGCTGAATATATTTTTCTTTAGACAGATGTAATTTATAAAAGTCTAACAAAGACACTTGGACAAATTTTTCTTTGAGTCGTATGTCTGATTGCAACTCGATACATTTGCATGTTCGCTGGCAACATACTGATATCAATTGAGAATGGAGTAACAAATATACCAAAATATGTCTCTAAAATAAAAAAATATTTATATTTCGTTGGCTCTTTAGGGCACTCTGGCCTTAAATTAAAAGAAAGATATGATTATTTATGGTAAAAATTATATACTTTAATAAAATTCTTATTCAGTTATTCCAATTTTGATTATACAGCGCATGAATAGGATCCAAAGGCTGCGATTTGGACACACAACTTGTTGGACTAGACCACTATTCAGAGTGCAAGAATATTTAATATTCCTGTTTCCTTTCTGCCACGCGCAACCGGAAGGATTTATCCTGGATCGCTTTTCTCGTTGATTGATGGCATTATTACGCGTCCGCGGAACTTTTCCTCCGTCAATCGACTGCTCGGTTGTATTTTATCGAAGGGTGACAGTTAAAAAAAAAAAAAAAAAAAAAAAANAACGACGAACGCCAGAAGTTCGTACATCGATCGTTGTGAAACCAAACGATCCCATTTCGTCAAAATTCTTCGCGAGCAACCAGCCAGAGAAGTATTTTCTTTTTATCGAATCGGGTCGAACGGTATATATTTTCATTTGACTTGCCCATTTTTCGAGCACGGTGCTTTAGTTTTAGCGAAATGCTGTTTCGAGTAAATCGTGTGTTTCAACGAGTTTTTCTCGTCGTAAATTTGTTTCCGTGTCCTCGATTTTTCAAAGCAGACGTTAAACAATTTGCGATGTAACGATACGATGAAACAGAGGCGATAAAAAAATGTTGATTCTCCTCTTGTTATCCATTTCCGTGTATATCGACAATGATGTGGAAGAAATTTCGAAAATATCGAAAATGGTGTTTTGTAGGGATGTTGCAAACTCGGGGATGAATGTATTTGTAGTTCACTTTGCGTTACGCGGAAATATGATTTTTACACAGTATGTTAAAAAGTCTTTCGATTGCACAACCCGGAATTCTGCTGGGATTAAAGTTGAAATAATTTCATTCGACTGGTGCGTCACGGGCAAATCTCTCGACTGTCGGACCAAGTTCACTAATGCTACTGACGCGGCATTTATCGATTCGCTCGTGTTAATTATCGACCAAACGTTCACCTTGTCTTCGTTGCGCGTTTCTCGACGATTTGTTAACACGTGTTTTCGAACAAATTTTTAACAAATAGGTTACACAGTAAATAAAACGCAACTGATAAATTCCAAGCTGAACGTTATTCACGTGGGCGGGTGATTATTATCCTCAAATCAAATCCGTTATCAAGCGAATTAATATAATTTCGCTGTGGTGATCCACAGTGCAAATACGCGAAGGATACTCCAACATTTGAGAAATTCGTTTCTCGTTGAAAAATCCATCTATTTGCCCACAGAATCACCGCACACGTAATTTCGACTTGGCAACATTTCAAATTGATATGTTTGTTGCTGAAATTTTTCAACATCGACCCGGTAAATATCGAGCACCACCAGCAGGTAAATAGAAATATTTAATTCGAAAACAAAAGAATTTCAGTGGTTTGCGTTCGATCTGAATTTACGGGCAACGTGTATATTAATTTCTTCACCTCGGGTTTCACCGGTTTCAACCCGTGAAACGAAATTTCACAACTTTCCTACAATGGCTCGGTTACGACTACATAACTTTATCAATAATCTATCCATCTAACTTTCCCGATCTATTCCGCAGCCGACCCCGGTTATTCAAATATTCCATCTAAAATACTACCTCGGTTCAACAGTTCCATTTACACGGGTGTTCGTTCCGCGTGATTCGATATTCCCTGTACGTATCCGAAAATCCTTCGTTTTTTCGCCCCTCGACCTCCCCCGTCCCCGTTTCTATTAGTGCTCCTCGCTTAGCATTATAGAAAACCAGCGCCAGCGAACTAAATATCCGCAATTTCACTGCAAATAAATAAATATCCTCAGCAAATACGCGAACGACGAAACTCGTATGTACGTACGTATTTGTTTAGACACGGCGATTGATACGCAGGTTGTTGTCTTTATCGATCGAGGCTATGGTGGTTTAATGCCTGCATAAATGGAACGGCGCTGAATCAAACGGTGCACCGATTGGGTTCGCCCGATCGAACCTCATAAAAGTTCGGTTTTCGATAGTCTATGCGGCAGAGGGCAAGGGATAGTCTGAGAAGGCGGGAGAAGAGAGAGAGAGAGAGAGAGAGAGAGAGAGAGAGGAGGACAGAACCGGCGCGCAACGCCGGAGGAAAAAGGCGAGAGCTTATGATTGCGTGCTAAGGTTTCGTAAAGCACGTTCGTTGCCGTGAGACTTATCGAACTATCGGCTTTCCTTCCGAAGACTAACCCTCCCTTTCATTGGCCCAGATAAAGAAAGTCTCGGACTCCGTTTGTCGATGGCGGCTGGCTCGTTTCTCTGATGGCTCGACATTTATCGGCGAAAGATATATGGAAATTACGGGAATGAAGCAATTTCACCGTTTTCCTCGTTTTTCTTTTCCTCCTCCTCCTACTCTCTCTCTCTCTCTTTCTCATTCTTCTTCTCTCTCCTCGGCCGTTTCCTCGTTTTACGTTTCGCTATCAAACTGAAGGTAACGAAGAGTCGTCGTAGCGACGAGTTATTCGACGTGTTTTGCCTTATCCGCGAATCGCCGCGGGGAATGTTCAGTGCGCATAAACTCGATCGTAATTCGATAGCAAGACGTAATCTCCTCTAATGACGCGATAGAAATCGCGAACGACGTGCTCTCTCTCTCTTTCTCGTTCTCTCCTTGGAATGAAATTCCTTTCTCTTCGACTCGCTGCGTTTCATATCGAACTTAATCGATCTGCGATATTGAAGAACGAAAAACGAGTTTTTCGCGACGAAAAATTTGCCCTACACGACGACGATTTCACTCGTTCAAACGAACAGGTTCTCGAACGATCGTGACGAAAGACTTTTGTCAATTGTCCGATTGCTCGTTGTCTGTCGAGCGGCCGCGCTCGATCGAGGAAGCGTTTAACCGCAGCAAGTTAATTTATCGTGATTTCCATCCATCGTCTGTTTCATCGTCTCCCCGTTTATCGGTTTTTCGTACTCGTTTCCTTTCTGTATCACCGTCTTCTCTCTCTTTCTCTTTTCTTCCCTGTTCTTCGTTGTTTACAAATGGTTGAAGTTCGCAACCGTTCGAAAAGTTGGATTTATCGGACACCCTCTCTCACTGCGCACCGTGGATGAACGTAATAGTTAACTTCGTCGAGCAGCGAAAATTCCCCAATTTCGCAGTTCGTTCGAAATCTGTAACGAGCAATTTTTATTGCTCATCGCTATTCCATCTCTCGCGGACGTAACTTTTCGCTATGAACTTCGCTTCTCCTTCAGCCGAACGAGGGCAAAAAAAAAATGAAATTTCTTTGACTTGACAACGCGAAAGACCATCTCGCGTTTTTCATTTTCTTCGACGAAAACCATCGATAAAAATTGAATCGGACGAAAAGTTCCGACATTAAGTAATGTAAAATCTAAGCGTGATTTTCAATGTCTTTAATGGTTAATAATAAATAATACTGCTCGTATGGAATTTTAATCCATTTGCATACATATACAGAGTGATTCACGCAACTTACACACTTGAAATAACTTTTTTGATTACGCGTTTCTGATGAAAAATTTGATATTTAATGCAAAAGTTGTATTAAAGGCGACAAAATGTGTATCAATGTTTGTGCATGTGTTGAAGAGTTTCGAAATTTCCGAGATCTATTTTTTCAAATTAAACTATTTTTTTTTTCATCGTAAATCGAAAGAATATTAAATTCTAAATAGTTAAGAAGATATTTTACGATAATTTGTCTGTTCAATTTTCGTGATCGTTATCACCGGAACATTTATATTTCTCGTCTGAATTATTATTTTCAAGACTGTTCAAAAAGACAGAGAATTTCACGTCTTCGAAATTCAAAAATTAGCCGAAGAAATTGTCGAAGATAACATAAAAGAAAACTGAAACCACCAAAGAAAACACGAGAAGTTACAAAATGCCCATTATTGCCATCAACTATGTTTACTGTACAATATTTTCCAATAGCGATAGAAACAACTTGATCGAGAGAAGCTCAAAAGCGCTGTATCCTTTGTTTATCTCAAAAGAAAAGAAGAGAAACAATTTGTTAGTGTGATAACTGTAAAGTAACTTTATGCATTGACTACTTCAAATACTATCGCACTGAACAAAACAATTAGTCAAAACATTCCTGTCGTTATTTCAACATGTATAATATATACACGCATAATAATACATAGTAATATCTTTAAGATTTCTTCTTTCTTACATAATTTTTATTTCATTTTTATTTCATATACGTACAAATTATTATACGAAGTTTTCTTTTCACTTTATTACTATTATTATTCGTTCTTCCTTATGATGTGCAAATGGATTGAAATTGTCAAATCGACGACGTCCTTGATCTCTCTCTCTCTCTCTCTCTCAATCTCGATTCGCAATGTTATCGATCCTCGCCAGTCTCTCTTCTTCCCCCCTCGTTCTTCCTTCGCGTTCAGCCAGAGGCCCCGACAATTCGCTGTGGCGAACGATTCGCCGATTAGAAAGGAGACGCGCGAGAAAAATATAGAGGTCCAGTTGCCTGGTGTGCGAAAACGTCGTATTACTCCACTTGTCGTTGGCAGTGTGGAGCACGGTATGGTAGGAAACTGCACGGTGGAAGGTTGGTTGCCGCGCGTTACGTCGTCGGAATTGGAATTGCAAAAATTCACCAACCACGGCCCGCCCATTTCCCTCCCCTCTCGACTTTCGTTTGTTTCTGCCTGGATCTGCCTCGGATCTGCCCCGATCCACCGCGGCACATTTTCTCCATTTGTTTCGCCTCGTTATACGCGGGCGAACGTGAAACTCTCATTTGCGACGGAATGTAGGGTGGTTGATAGGAAGGCCTCGGGCCTTGGGTATCATTCGCGCTCCTTCGTCGGACCCGACAAAGCTGAATATTGATTAAACCGTGCGGCGCGTGGACTGCGTGCGGGTAATTAGTAGATGCACGGAGTTTTAATGGCCCTTTAATAACACGCAACATCAAATTAGAAGGGTGGGGTCTCGCAGACCCCGTTCTCCAGCCATTCTCCCGCTGGTTTTCCATCTTTTCCCTTCCGCGGCGCGTACTCCCCGCCAGCTGGGTTTCGCTTTGGTCGTCGTCGCGCGGCCCACTGATTATCCGCGGTCTTGTCGAGTAATTTTGCCACGGACGGTCATCCAGGCTAACTTGTTCTCCGGCTAATAGAGTTAAGAGACGAGGCGCTTTTATTAAGAAGCATTTTGCTGCAACGTTTTTCCCCGTCCTTCTTCCACGTGCTTTTCACGGTGGTTAGGCGCGTAATTTACGAGTGGAGTCAAACGAACAGGCTGGAACTGATTGTGTTTGCGAACTCGACTTGTGTACAAGCGTTCCGGATTTTATCGTCTAGCGACGATACCGCGATTCGTCAATTAAAACGCGTGCAAACGCGTGCGATTTAATCAAGAAATATTCCATCCGCGTTTACCGCAAATAAAGATGTAATAACATTTGCTCGTTAAATTTGATCTCGTTCTCGCGGCACGTCACCTCGCGATACCTCGCGACGGAAACTTTGGAAACCCCGTGTCGCCGAGTTTCTGCTTGCCAATAATTTCCAACAAAAACACCGTGTTTGCCGAACGAACGAACTTCGACCGTCGAGGCGGAGGTAAAATCGGGATGATGATGGGAACAAAAATTTCCACAAAAATAGATTTCCGTACTTATTTCTTGCGCGTGTCGTTTCCACGCGGAACGATATTAACGAAACGATCGACAGCCGCGTTGGCGCGGCGAACGCGTAAAAAAAGAAATCCCACCGAACACGTACTTAATTGCGTGGATTTCGAGCAGAGAGAGGGCCGCGATTGAAACCGGACCGCCGCGGTGGTTCGCAAACGGTGTTTGCCAAGTACGCGCGTGGCTCTTTGTGCCCTGTTCAACTGGCCGTTGAACGGGGCTCGCGGCGCAATTACGGGCTGCCAGCAAGCCGGCCGCGCCGTGTCATGAAAGAAATACATTAATACGACGTTAAAGCTCGTAAATTATTAAGCGTACAAACGTCCGGCGAAATTACGGGACGAACGATCCCCAGGTAGGTGGTCTAGCAACGGCGAGCAGCGAGCAGCGAGCAAGCGAGCAGCGCGGTGAAAATTTAATAACGCACGTTCGTCCTGTCTGATTGCAATCCAATTAATTACGCGGGGGGATATTTATTAATCGGTCGTATATCCGAGCACGCGGAGCCCGAACCGGCTTATTGCGTTTGCTGGGCAAACAGACGAAATTGCAAAATGTCCGGGGGTACCGGCAACTTTTCCCAGTTAATTTTATCATACACACCGGTAGAATGCGCCACGGGCCTTGAACGATCATCGAGCATCGAGCCCGAGATTCGAACGAGAATCGAGTTCGAGCCGGCTCGGCGAATCGAGTTTCCCAAGTTTTCCATCTATTCCCATTGACAATCGTTTCTCCTCCTCCTTCTTCTTCCTTTTTTCCTTTTATTCTTTGAAGGTTGTTTTCTTCGCCGCGGTTCTTTTTCTCAAGTCGACGAAGATTCATCGGACCGCGGTTTCCCGAGTGAAAAAATTCC